>JAMKCH010002575.1:0-57939 GCA_023653785.1 Ophioderma brevispina | reverse complement strand
TATGGGTAAGATACAGGGTTACACCAAAGTGATGGACGGGGGGGGGGGGCCGGGGGGGGGGGGCGGGGGGGGGGGGCACCACCTTCGGGAGAGAAGTACCAACATGCCTAGCACAACATAGAAACATCACAGGCACTTGATTTTGGTACCAATAGATAGCTATGGTTCTCATCTTTCAATTTTATATCAATATGAGTACCAACATACCTAGCATTACGTCACAATGAAGTCATAAAGTTAGCATGTTAGCAAAATGGTCAATTTCCATAGACACACATAGGAGAAATTTCAATTTTTTGCCAAAAATGTTAGGAATATCCAATTTTGATGCGGTTTTTGGCTGTACTTGATGGGAAATGACTAGTTTTATATAATGAGAGCACTTTAGTGCTATAATGTTTATGAGTCGCTAAAATTGCAAAAAACAATTTTCCACCCTATATTCAGTATTTTCATACTTTCCTCAACATATGACGTCATAGTGACGTCATAATGGGAATGTTGGTACTTATTATGATACCAATGGAAAGAAGACTCTCTAAGCTACCCTGTGGTATCAAATTTACAGGAGTCGGATGTTTAGTAACGAAAATCACAGCGGGTGGTACTACCCACCCCCTCCCCCTTCGGGAGTTTTGTTACAAAAAATGGCTCTGGTAGACGAGGGTTAAGTACACAAAAAGTGTTTCTAGATGTAGTTTCATTTACCAAGTAGATATATTTCATATATTTACATCTACATCCTTTATTACAATAAAATACAGCGCTCCCTGAAACGCATGTGTTGTCTGCCACTGAAGTTTGTGAATGGGGTCAAAGGTCACATGGGACCATCAGAGGTCAATCTGTGTACATTGCAGTTTGTGGATGGGGTCAAATGTCATATGGGGTCATCAGAGGTCAATCTGTGTACAGCCCATATGAGTCACCCCATATGAGTGTACACCCCATATGAGTCTTGGGCCAGCGGTTCTTCAGACCCTGTAGGAAGTTCATTGATCAATGTGTGAAGAGTATGAGTGCAATTAAGTGCAGGGTTAACATTTTACCACAAACAGAGACACACAGACACACTACCAAATATATACTACCAAATTAATCCTTATGTGCCGCTCTACTTGCAGCCGACAACACAAAAAGTAATTACATTGTCTTTCTCTTCCGGTAAGACACAAATACAGAATTTAACTAGAATTTTGTGGTTCTCGGCTTTCTTGCTCGCTATATTCAAAGAATATAAGATGTGAGCCGCTCCATGACCTTTCACCTTGGCATATGACCTTTGACCTCATCAACATATGAGGGATCCCATGGTACACCTATGACATAAGTTTGGTTCCAATTGAACTTCAACTTTCAACTGAGTTCATTTTACATTTTTTAGCCTATTTTTCAACTTGACCTCACATGCCCTTTGATCTGGCACATGAACTTTGACCTCACCAAAATATGAGGGATCTCATGGTGCACCTATGACACAAGTTTGGTTCCAATTGAAGTTCAACTTTTCAATTGAGGTCAATTAAAAAAAAACACAATCTTTAAAAACTTAACATTTTGGTGACACACACCTCCACACACACACACACACACACACACGCATCCACACACGCACACACACACACACACACACAACAGATTGCTAAAAAATAACCCTTTCATCAGTCCCTGTGAACTTTGACTCCAATCTGTTTGCACCCCACGTGGGCTTTGGGTCAGTGATTTTCTTAACAAGTTTGGTGGTCATAGCATGTCATTTCAGACAGAAGAAACAAATTTAGAATGTCAAAGAATGCCCTTACATTCAGTTCATGTGACCTTTAATCCAATGTGTGTTAGCCCCATGTGGATCTTGGTCAGTGATCCTTCTGACCATGATTAGTGAACATAGCATGTGATTTAAGGTAGTAAAACATAGAACACCTCTTTAATCAGTCACTGTGATTTTTGACCCCAATCTGTGTTGACCCCATATGAACTTTGGGCCACTGGTTGTTATGACCACATTTGGCTACAATCAGGCCAAACACATGACAAAAGGAGTGAACGTGCAGGGTTAATCTGAGAGGTGATAAGGTATGAATATCAAGAACTGTGAAAGCACAACAAATTGAATTTGACTTGTAAGCTTGTTGTATATTTACTTTTTAGGAGACGAAGCTTTTCCTGTACAAGCTCGAAATGTAGTTCATTGACTTGGTTTAAAAAATCCAGGTGTATAACGCTATCCATTAATTTAGTTGTGGGCAACAGACATATCAGTAGGAATATGCCAAAGACGCAGTAAACATTGGCTTGGAAGATTTTCAGGATGGGGGGGGAGTGGGGCACCGCAAGGCCCTGAGTGGGGAGGGTGGGCGAAGTGAGGAACTGAGGCAGTGGCGGCACCACGCGAAGGGGGACAATTTTCCCAAGTTCCCCCCCCCCCAGGCCAAAGAAGAAAAATGACGCAATTTGTGGCAAAAATCAGCGATTTTTGGGGCAACAATCACAAAATTGGGCAAATTTTGGGGCCAAAATTGTTTTAAAATCTCAAAACTTTGGAAGTTCCCCTCCCAAAAATCAATTTTCCCTGTTCCCCCCACCCCAGAAAAAAAAAAGTTCTGGCGCTGCCCACGGAGGGGGAAGCTTGGGAATTTGATGTTTTGGTTAAAGTGTTTTAAGATTATTGGGGGCGGTCGGTCATTGGGGGAGGGGGGTGGTTCATTGGGGGAGGGGGCAGTCATTGGGGGAGGGCGGGGGCTTGTCATTGGGGGGAGGTCAAAGGAATTGTGTCCGTCGTTCTATCTTGTGCATGAGCCCCGCTTCCTAAGCATGATAAACATAAAAAAGGTCAATTAAGGGTTCGACACTTTGGTGAGGACATTGAGCGAGCTATGGTACAGGAAACGATATTTTTTGCGCGGAAACAGTGGTCCCAAATAGGTTGTCCGCTTATGTGGTCAAGAGTGACCCTGAATGAAGTTGACCTCATCTGTGTACACCCACATAAGGCTTGTATCATGTATAAGTACACCAAATGTGAACTTCACTGCACAAACACTAGACAACATTTTAACCAAGTGTCTACACCCACATGCACAAGATAGAACGACACGTGACACCCTGAATGGCTTAGGACCTCCTCCTCAATCTGTTAGCCCACCTTTTCGCAAAGTATAACCACGATGAACTTGATCCTCACGAACTAAAAAAGCCTAGAGAATATTTTTAAATTAAAAGTATAAATACACTGAAGAGGGAATGTGGTATTGGGGATATTGTTATATGGCCTCCAGTTTTCTGATTAAACTTTTAAAATATTATTTCTCAAGTTTATTGAGAGAAAGATTTCTCACGAGAAAAGCACTTTGGTTACTATAAAAGAGAAAAAAAGGGATTCTCTAGAGTTGTTTTGCAAAACTGCACTGTGTAATTGCCACAATAGGGGAAGTGATGGGGAATTCCCAAGGATGTAAACTTAGAAAACCGTTTTTGTTTTGAGATGCAAAAATTGCAGAACCTAGGGAATCCCCCACAGAGTTATATATATTGAAGTGATTTGATAATAGGGTGATGAATTCCGATTGGTCAGCTAGTGTAAGGTTAGTGTTTATGCATAAGAATGATGTAATGATTATGTTAGAAGGGGAATTTTATTGGTGCGTAGTAGTTAAATACTATTCACTTGGAAGGCCTCGATGCCAGCAGTAAATCAGGAGCTGAAACTAGAGCTCTGGAGCTAGACAGTATAATTATAGCTATTTTACTCTCAATAATGGTAGATTTGAAGTTCTAACATCTTCGTGCCAGGGATTTAATATTTTGGATGCGCAGGAGCTTGTAGCAAAATGTGCGTAGTCTTTTAAGCCAAGGAGCTTCAGTTGTGGATCAAAAGGGATTCCAGTTTGTTTTGTGGGTCCTATATGCGGACATAGCGACAGACTGATGTGGTATATTACCTGGATTTTATGATTGTGGAACAATTTGTCGTCGAGGGGAAAGCCCCGTCGTCTTGAACTGCGGGACAAGATTACTTTCAGGACTGAGCAGATTCCCTGGGAAGATTACCTGAGGGTTGTATGAACTTGTGCGCTGTCATTTGGAGTCTTCGCTGTGGGGAAGAGCAGTTGTTGAACTGCAACGCTGCTTTTGGACACTAGGTATCAAAGTGTTAATTTCTGTGTTTGTACATTTGTAAATTTGTTTTATGTAATTTTGTTTGGATAATTACCTAATTCTTGAACCAATCAAGTAAAGATCATTCAAAAACGGTTTATTATATATAATTCAGATCACTTGTGCAACAGGCTCATTTATTTGTGTTTGAACGGTATTTATGACCTTAGGCGTACACGGAGACGTCAATAAACAATATGCAGCCCTTTAAGAACTTCATTTGTTGTGCCTCTGCAGCATTTCTAAACCCCCCCCCCCCATTTTGTGAAAAGTTTGCCTTGGAAGCGTAAAATGTAGCCCAAATTTTAATTCCAATGGCTGCACATCCCTACCTGATCCCTACATGATAATGGTGGAGTGGTGCCCTCCCCCAGTTATAAAACATTGTCATGTGTGGGTAATTGTATTATTTGATTCAATATTAAATATTAGTGATTGGTTATAATTGAAATGTGCGGGTTTATTTCATTATTTAATCTCTCAAATTTTTTAAAGCAGCATAAGGAAGTGTTGATGGGGAATAATGTGTATGTGACAGTGTCATACACGAAATGTTTCCTGTAGGCTTTCGGGCGTTTAACTATTTTTCCATATTGAAAGAAAATAGAAACCACTGTTTTAAAATTCACCAATATGTCACAAGTAACTTTCTTTTATTCTTTTGTCGGCGAATAGGACTTCAAATTCATACCTGTGTGTAAATAAAGGATTGTATGTACGTGTGTATATTATTCAATACAAATTATAAATTATTGGCCTTTAAAACAATTTTCAAAGAGTAGGGGAAATAGTAGTAAAATTACCACCTCCCATCTGATCTGCATATTAGGATTTGGTGACTGTGCTCCCGCTTATGCCTAGGCAAATGTTAGGAATTTGATGAAATACTTGATTCTTTACATGAAATAGCTATGAGAATAACCTCATAAATTGCTCATGTAAAATGAGCAATTGGTTAAAAGAATATGGCGTTAAGCAGGAAAAAAAATCTAGAAACAATTTTTTATAATATGATTTTTAAATGATCAAAATCTATTGAAAGCCATTCCAATTGTATTCATGTTTACTCACTCACCTGATACATGTGATAATTTGTGCAAAAGCATAGATGATAACACGTTTCTGCTGTTTTTGTAAAATTGGCAAATACCATATGAAACCACCACATTTCTCAAAATAGCAAACAAAGCCTCGAGTATAAATTAATTTGTTTTTGATAGCCTAAGGCTTGAACTTGAGATTGCGTTAAAAAAAAATGAAAAAAAATAGTGATGCCGCATTCTTTTTAAAATTGCTTTTAAACTTACAGCTTTTTTAAAGCAAATTTAAAGATCGCCATAGGGGGGAACTTCCTCAGACCCCCTAGACAAATCTGAGAGGGTGGTGGAATGTAATCTTGTATAAGACATTTAAAGCTCGTTGGTTGGAATGATATAAAATATTCTATGAACATTAATGGTCCTACCAAAACTGGCAGTGCCAAAATGAAGAAAATTCAGCCATATTCTGGTCAAATTTTAGGGTATTATTAAGGTCAAAATAGGGGGAGCTATAAAGGTCAATATGTGTTCTTTCATCAACTTCATGTCCCACAGCAAAAATGAACAATTTTGGCCAACCTTTATGTTCCAGCCACTGCCTGGTTATATCAGTCATAAACAATTATTCAAATTTTGGTCATTTTGTGCTTTTTAGGGTCAACATTTTCAAAGATAAATATTACTCTGATTCTTTAAAATGGCGCTCAAATTGATCATCCTTCCTCAAAGCTGCAACCAAAATATTTTGCGGGATGCATTTAGAAATTCTGCCAACACTTAAAATTTCGGCACCTTTAACATGCGGTTATTCCGTTACGTTGCCGAAATTTCGTTAATTGTGGCCAGATACTAATCTTCCTTTGTTTTTGCACTGCAACATATTTCCAAAATTCATGGATCAATTAGAGGTCAATGGCATTAACCTTGTTTATCATTTATTCGAAAAACAAACAAAAAGGAGTGTCAACTACTTTTGTAGCAATAAAGAACAAGACGAACACTTTGGTACCTTTTTACCTTTGCAATCACACACATTTTCCATTTGTTACCCACGGTATTAGGATATACCCCTGCATTCGCCCACCTTAACGGGGCAACCCCCCGCTAAATTTGTTCCTTAACCTTCATTAAAAGACAAATGCAATGAAAAATGCTATGCTTTCTCCACGGTCACAGAATTGCTCCAAATGACTCCAACTATTATATTGAAATGTTTTTACTGCCAAGGACACATCCGGCCTGCATGTAAATCAAACCTTCGCACCCTTTATTTCTATTCTATCAGTTACGGTTATTGGACTTGGCACACACCCTCCCTCATGCCCTGCAACGGGTGTGAAATTATGGGCAGTCTCTGGATGTGCAGGAGTTTTTTCATATCAAATCTGATCTTATCTCAGTTATTTTTTTTTTGTGAGATGCAGCTACAGGATATCATTGTTGATGATGATATTATGAAACAGAAGTATTTCAGTGAGTAATTTGGATTTGCAAAGCCTGATTTGTTGACTTGATCTTCACTCCAAATGTTAATCTGGTAGTTAAAGGCGGTGCCCATTTCGTGTTTCAAAACCTTATTCATTGTTCACTAGATATTCATGGAAAAAGCGATGCACAACAATTTGACTGATCCCCGGAGCTTTGCAGTTTGTGTTATGAGCATTCTTATTCCAAAACTTTTGAGGAAGTGGGTGGATGAGTTGTGGATCACGTTATGCCCCTTTCGGTGGGACCGATAGTCCGATTTTTTAATAGAATTTTCTCCCTCGCCAAAGAAACATCACCAAACATCTCATTACAAATTTTGAGTTAAATCAGTCCAGCCATTTAATAGAGAAGCAAAGTTAACATTTCCGGGCCTTTAAATTTTTACTGGGGTAATGAGAAAAAATTGAACTAACTCTGATATCAAAATCTCAATACGATGGAGAAGTCAGTCACCCAAACTTTGAGGAGGGGGAGGAGTCAAATGCCATGTTACTACTGATATTCTTAATGTTGTTTTGGCTCACTTACCCCAGGGTGTCCAGAATGCATTAGTACCCACCGCTACCCAAAATGTTTATTTTTGTCCATCGAAAAATCAATAACTTAGGGTAAGCTGTTTAATGGTTTCCAACCTTCATATACTGTAAACGTTCATAAGAATTTTGATCGTGGAAAATGAGACTAAGGAACATAGTGCAAATACACTCAAATTGTGTTAGAGTGCTGATTCATGCCTTTGGGCAAAGTGAAAAAAAATGCATGTGTGTGTTATCCCTCGACTTACCAAGCCTTTTTTGCATCAAATTATCCTCTTTTGGAAATCTTCTATTAAGAACTTGATTACTTTTGATTTTGGTAACCAATAGATAGATCTGGTCAATCTCTTTCCCTTGATACCAAGAAAAGTACCAGCATGCCCTGTATGGAATCACATGACGTCATAAAGACCATTAGGCAGCAAATAATTGTCATTCAGAAAAAACAAGTGAACAATAGGCGAAAATGCATTTTTGCACCAAAATATTGGATATCAGATTTTAAGTGGTTTGCCTCTACAATCATGGCACAAGACAGCTTTTATATACAGACAGAGGGGTTTTATGCTTTACTCTGCAGAAAGTACCAAAAGAGAATAGGCCTAAGGCTTGTGTGGCAACCACTGAGCTTTCTGTATAGGAGGGGGGCTTTATGAATCAAATTTTGACGTCGTACTGGGCATATTAGAATACTCATTTGGTTGTATAGAAGGAAAAGGAGGACCGCAGCTCTCTATGGTACCAAAATCACCACGGTTTGAGGTTTTAATTAAAGGGAATTCCGAGGGGATAAGCATGTTGTAAAAACGCTTGCCAGGAAGAGGGTTAAAAAGGACCTACTTTTTTCACTTAGCCAAAGGATGGAATCAGCATCTCCTAACACAATTGCGTGTATTTTCACTTTGGTAGTCCGATTTCCACGATTCAAAAGTCTTATGAAAGGGTTACAGTCTAATGAAGTTGGATATTAAACCAGCTTACTATGTTACGATTTTTCTATGGAAAAAATAAAACAGTTTGGGTTTTGATAATCGAGGGGTTACTAATCATTATGGGACCACCTGTATGTTGAAGTTAGAAATGGGCAGGGAGGGGGGTCTAGCATTCTCAATGGAGCCAGTTTGCTTTATTGTGTTGCTGCAAAGATTGCAGGACCGGCGACACCTACCAGTCTTGAATTCTTTCTGACCATATGACTGTATAACCATATGCCTACATGTGCCATGTTTTCCAAGGTTTAGTTGCAGGGAAAAAAGTTCTCGTTCAAGCACTAAAAGTCCAAAATTTTGTTACAAGAAATAGGAGTCATAGGGAATGTCCTCCATATGATGTCAGGGTCACATATCAAGGTCAAAGGTCATATGAGGTCAATTTATAAAATAGGCTTGCAAACGTCTAGAAATTAGCTTCATTCGAGGGAAAAGCCCAATAGCTACAGAACATGGATCATAGGTGACACCATTAGCGAAATCTTCTATGATAAGGTCAAGGGTCACTCCATTCCAAGGTCAGGTCTCATATGAGGTCAGTATAAAATGGGCAGTTCTAACATCAAATTGCTTCATTCGAGAAAGTAAAAGGTCCAATAGCTACATGACTTAGTTCAGATAGATGCCACCTTGGGAACTTTCATCTAATGAGGAAAAAAAAGAAACATACAGGGTAAAAGGTCTTCATATGAGGTCAATGTTATAAAATAGCGCTTGAAAACCAACTTGGCTTCATTCGGATTTAAAAGGCCAAAGTCAGAACTTGATCATAGTGCCCATTAGGACATTCTCATTATATGCAGTCAGGGGTACTTGCCAAGTTCAAGGTTCATATGAGGGTCAAGTTATAAATAGGCTGAAAAATATCAAATTGGCATAGGAAAAGTGGGGAAAAGTCCAATTCCAACAACTTGGGCCGTACAGCAACTGGGAACAATTTCATAAAAATATGGTCAAGGGTTCATTGCAAAGGGCAAAGGTGCTCTCATGAGGTGAAAGTTATTAAAAATGGGAGTGAAGGGAGAAGGTGAATCGCGAAGCAGGCGACACTATGGTTCGCAAAACCGCATTATTGTATACATTTATTGTAAGACTTCATCAAACTATCTAAGTAGCTAATGGGTGTCTGTATTTTATCTGCCACAGGCAAGATGCCAAGTTGTGGACAGGAAAGCACCATAAAGTAAACAAGGAATATGAAGAGGTTGGAGAAATTTGAGAGGGGTACTAACTCCTTTGTATTTTAAATTACCTTGAAGGCTCATACAAACCATGTTCCACCACCTGTGTTTCAGTACCTTGGTAATTGTACCAGTGGGATGGGCAAGCTTACTACTACTTAATGCTACCGGCCAACCTCCTTGCTAATAGCTTTGCAAAAATGCTCAACCATGATCGCTGGATTGTGTGTTACCAAAAAAAAAAAAAAAAAAGGCGAAGCCTTCGGAGAGCGGAAGTGAGGAGTCTGCACAAAAGGGATAGTTCTGGCAAGCATGTGGCAATTCAAAGTATTATGTGGTCATCATTATGGAGATTGTAATAACTGATCGATGCTCGTGCAAGATTATCTTTTCAACACTGAACCCTTCTTTAATACAACAAACAAATGGCCGACAGTAACATACACAATGCCGCAAGATCAAATTTGGTTTGGATTTATTCAGTGCCTTACTCTGCTATTTGCCCAATAGTTAACAGAAAGGTTTACAAAGATTTATCCCGAAAAATAAAGAAAAAACAAAACACAAAATAATATGCGGAACGGCGAATGCGTTAAAAAAGATCTCACAAGAGAGGGCGCTATACCACATTGTGTTACAGGGAGAAAATAAAAAAAGTAAAGATGCAAGCCTGTCCTTATTTTGAACTCTTGAGTTGCAAAAAAAATCAGAATATTCAACTAAGATTTCTAAAATTTCAAACAAGGGGAAAAAAAACCTGTCAGGGAAGGAAATCTTAAAAAATTGACAGGAAAAGAACTTAGTAGTAAAACCAAAGGTGTGTTATTGTAACATCCAGATTTGTCCCCGTTTTTTAGTTAAAATGAGGGTGGTCAGATTCACCTCACATTACAGCAATACATGTGTTGGATTTTTTGGAGCAAAAGATAATTGACCAGATGCTTTTCATGATGTCAATGTGGGATGGCCCCATTAGTCGCAAGAGCTGATGCCCTTGTAGTGTAACCAGATACCTCATCTGATTTCCGTAGAAACCTGATGGGGTGAGGGTTTAGCCACCGACAACCCAAAAAGTCCTTAAATATTTCTTGCGGCTCCTAACCCTCTCCTGGTGCTAAAAAACACTAAACAACCCTTTTGCCCCTAGGTTCCACTTAAAAATGGGCCACAGAAATTTCCCACTCTGTAAAGTGATTTTATTTGTATGATCTTTCGGCACATATATGAAATATCCCTAGTATGATGTACCAGATGGTTTTTTCATGCCATTGGAGTATTCCTTGCAAACAAATCCAGATTTATTCCAACAAAAATGTATACAACTGTACAGCAATCACTGGAAGCTTATTCCCTGTGGTATATTTACAAACGCCGCATGCAATACCAGAAACAAGCCTGCGAAATTATCTCATGACTTCAGCAAGTTTGCCACAGCCCTCATCCTTGTGCACTTCGTTGAGCACCAAGGATAGGAAGTGAAGTCGTTTAGAAATTATTTAATTGACACAAAAAAAATCCTTTTTTAGTCAAGTGATTTGAGAAAATGTAAAAGAAGAGGGTGTTTTAGATATTTTTGTGATTCGACAAATGTTTTTTTGGCCTAAACATAACAATCCATGAAAAGTGAATTTATAAAGGGTCGCATAATTTTACAGGGCTACAAGCGGCCTATACTTCCTTTAATTTCCTATTTTTTTTACCCTCTCCCTATAAATCCTATCAACTAAACTTCCAAAATCCCTATAATTCCCTATAGATTTTTGTTCACCACAAGAAATTAGAATTTTGATGTTTTGGACCATTTTTTCACAAGAATTGATCAAAGTATGATCTTTCAGTGTCCTAATGGTCAGATGCCGAGTTTTGCATGTCGGAAGACGTCCAGGTACCCCCTCATATCCTACAAATGATAGGGCCAGAAGCAACTTAAATAAGGACAAAATCGGATATAGTATTCATTATGTCCCGTTCGAACATTACACCAACACGTAACTGAATGAGAGTCATTCTTGACACTGGAGTTGCTTCCTTTTTCTGTCAATTCTTCAGTGGAAAAAGTAACTTAGAGGGTTTCTCCAGACTTTAATCTTCACTTTTAAAAACCATCTCTGCAAATTTCAAAGTTTTTGCCTCTTTCGATGAACACTGATTAGTTGTCTTTAATATTGCTGTATAGGTGAAAGTCAACCTTTTCATCAAGTCCCTTGAAATTGGTGCACTTTCTTTCCTAGAATAATTTGTGATTTTGGTGTAGTCACATCTTTTGTTAAGAGTAAAATCAAAATATTTTTTGGTAACTTTTACTCAAATCATAGACCACTGCTTTAAAAAGCATATTCTACAAAGAATGCTATACAGAATCAGAGTTGCTTATTGATTGATTCTAACTCTTAGACTATTCACGTGAAGCAAATTTAACTGTTTACCTATGGATGTGTGGGTTTTGGGGTCAGTTGTGCGGCTGAGGGGTGAGGGACGTTGAACGGGTGGCGTAAAACCTGTATCCATTTCTAAGTGTCATTTTGGTAAAGTACCCTTCTATGAATTTTACTGAAATCCTATCCTTTTCAAAATTCTCGGGGCTCGGCTCAGTTCCAGAGATCTTGGGTTGGTGCTGTTATCCATGTTTTGGTAGGGCATTTTTTGATGGGGAATGGGTGAATAGACTTGGGTTAAAGAAATTTTATTTATTGAAACTTCTACCAATTTCTAATGATTCTATTTGAAATACCCCCTCCCCATGTCTTGTAGCCTGGCCCTTCCCTACAACCAGATCTTTTCACTTTTGTCTCAGGATTATCTGCATTGGATAACCTTTTTCAGAACCTAAGAAGTGGGAGTAAATTGCAAAGTAATCTTGGACAATGGTGGCAATTTTTTTCAATAGTATGCCCATGTTTTTTGGTCCACCGCAGTAGAAATAGGTTGTAATTACATCCATAAATACATAAAAATGCCAATAAAATATTTTTGGCCTGGATGAATTTTGAAGTTTACTTTTAAATTGGCCAAATCTTCCACAATATAAACCCTTCTCGTCTTTGTCAAATATTTTTAAGGAATTGAATCAGCTAACAAAAACGCTTCACGTCACTCTTTAATGTTTGTAACAATTAACAAACTTCTGTCCCTGAGATGTTTGTCGGTCCAAGGTCTAACCCCTACAGTGACTTCATTTACTCTGAGGAAACCCAGAATCTCTCAAAACAAATGCAAGGAGGGGTAGGGTCCCACTCAAAAAAAGACAAAAAAAAAAGCATTTCTTACTACTCTTTTTTCATATCTTGATTACAACTAGGAAGTATTACCTAATTTTAAAATCAACATGGCCAAAGACAACACACTTTGCCCAATCTTTCTAATGAATTAACAATTGGTGCTGATATAACAATGCATATGGGGTGCCCACGTTCAAGTATACAAATCCATACAAATTCCTATTATTTTTCCTATAATTTTCTTGTTTATCCCTAATATTTTTCCCTATATGTTTATTTTTTTGCCCTATAATTTTTGGTCCTATATTTTTTGGCAAGGGGGTTCACTTGGAGCCCTTTAGTATAGTTGTATTCACAGTCGCACTGTAAAACACTGATTTCAATACAATGGATTGGCCTCGCAACAGTAATTAGTTCTACCGACACAATAGCATTGCCAGGACACCTGTTTTAACAGAAGTTGTATCCCGGGTGCACGTTTTAGAGACATGCCATCCCATACGCGCAAATAAAATGAGCTCAATGAATTGGCCTTGATTCGTAGTCTGTTATGTCGCAAATCCACATTTCAATGGGAACAAATTTTTGTATAAATGACTGTCTCTTAACCACCTGCTTGGGCTCTTTTGGTGACCAATTGGCCGTCAGTGCCTCAATTAAATACCCCGGTGTTTCCAATCCATTGTATAGAGATAAGTGTTCAAAACCACCTAATGCGCGGTTCCGCAATCTACGTACTTTCCAATTTCCGAGTAGCGTTCTTTGTATGATGAAGAGTTTCCCCATTTTATTTTTAAAACTATATTTCTCAAGAATCCCAGCCTCATTTTATAAAATTAGGTACCAATGGTCTGCCATTTTTGATAACTTTATATATTTTAAAGGAAAACATTACATTCAAGTGCCAAGGCGGAAGATTTTTTTAGGACCGATTTCTCTCAACAAATTTCACAGTATCATTGTAGACCACCTACTGAGAACGGTTCGAAGGTTTATTTGGAACAAACAGGTGCAAAAGAAAACCCGCAAAAAAACCCTTGTTTTGTAACTTGCCTGCTGTCGTACTCGTTCCCAGTAGAAAACCAATCTTTGACTTTCTTGTGGCACGACAGAAACTAAACTAAAGCACATCATCTTATTATACACACCTTGTCAGTTGTATGGCGCAACTATGCACCCCCGTGGGAGGTGCGTCATGGGTGGGTCTGGTACCCCCCCCCATTCTTGACGCAAGGTACCGTCATTGAAGCCTTGGTTCGTCACAACATTGAGAACTAGGTGCGTAAATGTCTGTCATTTTACCTGGGTTCGGTAATGCCGGCTTCCTTCAATAAGAATGTTTTTGTATGATATACACCATACTCGTCCGGCTTTTACAATGGGGATGCCTTCAGCAGTTGTATATCCTCCAAATTTGGAATCCTTTTCTTCGCCACGTTCCACTGTAGAATTCCTTTTTTTTTTATTCGTTTCGACATGTGTTCTTAAAACTTGTTTTGGTGACCTATGCTGAAAATACTTACTACTCCGGGCAAATTCGGGCCTAAATATTTCAAGTTGCGAACAAACCTATAGTTGTAACAAATTTGATTTTTTGGGAATATAATCAACTCGCGCACGGAAGAAAAATGACCCGGACACCTCCGTCATTTGTCCCATCGCATCAGGAAAATTGATGTCACGAAATGTGGCGGCTATTTAAATATTTTTGCTGAGTTCCAATGTGGGAACGTGTGGTTTTTTCCGTCCTGTAGTATTCTAAAGCACAGGGAATTTATTTCACTGTTGCCGATCTGCATCTGCTAGACTGCTATCAAAAATACCAATCGCGAGTGGGACGCGAGTTACAATCGCCGCGAAGTTAAAATAGTTTGAACAGACTCAGAACAGAACGTTCATAATAAACTTGGCTCGATACCTGCGATTCTCAGATGATCATTTTGCCCGCTGATCATGCAAGGCTGCGGTATTTGTTTTGTTGTTGTTGTGTTTGTATTGTAGGCATAGGCCTACTTTGTTGTCCTCTTGATTGTGAAAGATATAAAAATGAGCATAAACATCTAGATAGATTGTGTGAAATCTCGTTTATCGATGCACTTGCAATGAGCCAATAGAAGATGCATTCGTTTCCAGGGTATGTTCTAGAAGTATTTTATGTTGTACTTCAGATCACGCGTATACGTACCTTGAAGTGTTTTAATAAATAGTTGAAAAACCGAAATTATCATGCTCTTCTCTTACCTTTTCCACAATGTAGGTATTATCAAGTACAGAGGCGGCGGTAGCTCGGAAGTTCCCTGGTAGTGCTCCAAAACCAAGTGATTTTCAAGTGAAGCAGAACGAAAACATTTACAGTGCACGGGCCTACTGTTAATTTAAGAATATGCATTGAAATCAAGGCTCTATGAGTTTGGCCATCTACACCGCAATTTCATTTTACGACCGCAATCTATTTTTTCAAGGCCCAAGGTTAAGCAAATACGGTTGTTGTTTTCCTTCTGTTTTTTGTCTATGAGTTGTGTTTTGGACATGTTTATACGGTGGAAATTATAAGGTAAGTTGAAGTATTACTTTTTCCAACTTATCCCGTGAAAAGAGGCTTAATATCTTCAGAAATTACAAAGTTAGTTCTTGTTATCCAAACTGCACGGAAATCGCCGCAAACATTGTACGTTTCGGTGAAAGTCTCCATGAAATGTCATTTTCCGCACAATTCCCGCGAAATTGTTTTCCGCGCAATTATCCGCAAAACACTTTCTTTCACGCATTTTCGCACAATTTGCATTTTTTCGCACAAATATTATGGCCTGATCTTTAAATTAAGCAAGCATCTTCTCTAAATAGACATGTTAGGGTTTAGAAAATAACATGTGAAAGGAACGGAATATGACAATCACAGCTTCTTTGGGGGACACGCCGATACAGATTCTGTTCAGAACAAACTAACAGACAGTAAACTGTTTTTTTTTCAAGAACATATCGACTATTTATTCCTCATTTTTACGTATCAAAAGAACATGTTAATAATTACAGGCACAGTATTTTGAAAGATGCTTTGGACAATTAAAAAAAACGTTAAATACAATGGAAGCAATTATTTTGGCAATAAAGGTGTCCCAACCTTTTTGGTGTTACTGGACGTTTTAAATCGGAATAAATTTCAAACTCAATTGAAGATGCTTATAGGGATTTATTCTCTAAAATTACTAAAGCAACTTACCGCAAAGGGTTGAGTGATTGGTCAAAATACACCACCACCACCTTTGGTCGGCCATCAGGACAAACCAACCTAAAGACCTTGATTGTCACACGTAAGTGATTACCCCTTCAGAAGGTTAAAAATAAAAAATACACCCCCAAAACCCCCCACCCCCCCACCCCCCTGATTGAAATTGAGGAAAATAATTACCTTTTCATGATTTTTGTTTGACAACAAGCGGAAGCTTTCCGTTCAAGTTATGGTAGAAAAAGTAACTTCGCAAATTGAAATCTCTTATGGTATTCTTATGTATTTTATGTTTTCAAGCTGAGATATTATTATTTTCCACTTAAAAAACTCAGAGCCAAAAAGAATAAGCTATGAAATCTTAATTGCCACAGTTATTGTGAAAATTAAGACTTATTTTAATCAATCATAGACATAAAATAACATTCATAAATATACTAAAACTTGAAAAAAGTGTTTCTAGACTAAATTGCCGATATCTCGAAAGTGAATTTTAAGGATATGTTCAACCTTGTAGCAAGGATTTCTCAAAAACGATTTATCTAAAAGAGATGGGATAACAGCAAATTAAAAACATACTTATGGGCTATACTTATGAGCAGAGTAGGATACGGAAATACGACACGATCGATGCTTCAATCAAGCAGCAACCAAATAGGAACGAGTTGAGCGGCTGGCCAAACTCTGCTCGCCGCCGGATCATTCGGACAATTTCACTCAGTTCATGCAGTTCGTCATGACAGACGTGTGTCATTAGGACAGTTAAATGGATCGTCATTATCAAGAAAAATGGTGCTGTCACACAAAGTATTTGAAGTACAGTCATTGTAAGCAAAGGTGCGTCATATTTGAGACGGGTGCGTCATGGTATAGGTAAATCCGCCTCACATAGGACAAGACGCACCATCCCGGGGGTTGCATAGTGCGTTCATCCAACTGACAGGTGTATTACATAAAGACGTGTGTTCGGCTTATCACTTCCACGTTGATTTAATACTTTGGTACGCATTCCAATATGTAAAAAAGCGGTGTTCGAGAAAAATTGGGGGTGCTTCTTCTGAAATCTCCTCATGTCTCATAAACTGTTTTTAATTTCAATGTTAAAAAAAACAAAAAAAAAAAAGTTTAAACGTGATATCTTTCCTACAGGCCAGAACTTGACTAACCACCGCTCACTTCAATTGTGTGAAAGACTAACATGCTTGTGGCAAACCGATAGCGTAAATAATCAACATGGCGGCTTCGTAAAAATCGTCTACTGCTCGGACAGTTAAGCATGAAAAGGTGTTATTCGCAAGGATACTCCAATGGACCATGCAAAACATCTGGGACGTCAGATTTAGGAATATTTCATTATATAGTGCCGAAGATTAATACCAATAAATCCCTTTAATGATATTCACTTTTTTACTTAACAGTTAAGTTGCCAGTATTTGATCAGCTCAGACTGTGTGGAGTCTGACAGAGCAGTGATTTCAACATTTGCAAGAGAATGATTTCAATGCTGATGCAGAAAATTATTGTCAACAGAGGGCTGACATCCTTGCATACACAGCACTATTAGAAGAGAAACTTTTACCGAATAGTAAGTCAAAAGTCCCGGAGAATATTATTCGAATAGGTATATCTCCTGTTTCCCAATAGTGCATTGCAACATATCTCAAGAAGTAATTTTACAAAGCCCCTCATGATTGCCCATATAAAAGGTTCAAATGGTTTGAAACCTTTTACAAGTTTAAAAGGGCCATAGTCTGATCATATAAGCCTATCCCAGAACCCCAGATTTTACGAAGTGGTCAAAATTTTAATATCTGAAGAAAGCTATTTTTTTGTTATTTACCCTGTGAAATCTTAGGGACTAAAAGATGTTGGTTTGGAAGTATGAGCAAAAATGTGCCCCATTTTGGTCAACCATTTCATCCTTTCC
Source organism: Ophioderma brevispina (assembly GCA_023653785.1). Taxonomy (NCBI): domain Eukaryota; kingdom Metazoa; phylum Echinodermata; class Ophiuroidea; order Amphilepidida; family Ophiodermatidae; genus Ophioderma; species Ophioderma brevispina. The sequence continues at coordinate 40,176 of JAMKCH010002575.1, read as the reverse complement.
ACCATAGAATGCTGAGCATTTCGTGCCAAATAAAATACTTGAAATACATTCAGATAATAATTTGGGGTCTCAAAAATGAACAATCAAAAGCATGAAATTTTGTATCATTTAGAAGTTTATAATGTCCTTTACAACTTCAAGCAAGGAGTTTTGACAGGGAGATGAATGTGAATGCCTATCTTTAGGTGATGTTCAAAAATGAAATCCTGAATTCAGGTGTGAAGGGTAATTTACACGTACTTATGGGGCTTGCAAAATCCACATTTTTAGCTCTCGCATCAAAATGGATTGAAATTGGTGCAAAAACAATTTATGGCTGGGTTTTAGGGGGTGATGAAGGCAATTATGATCAAGACTGAAAACTATACTGAAAGGCGCCGCACAAAACCCCTTTAAAGGTGCATTTCGTGTATTCCAGCCACTTCTGTTTTATTCATTTTCTCTAGATATCCTTGAGGCAAGCACTTCACAACTTATTAGTTGATCCCGACTTAGCGGTTTGTGTATGAGCAAATGCACGTGTCCACGGTACCATAGGCCACGGTGCTGTGCAATTTCTGTTTGTTTACGGACAGAAAATACAAAATTGCGAATTTCTACAACACAATCGAATTTGCACGGAAGATTTGGCACAAGGGATTACTATGTTTAACGGTTCAGATATGAAAATCTCAACCTTTTTTTTAGGTAAGTCGGGGGGAAGAGGCTGTAGATAACGAACAATGCCCCTTTATAAGAAACATTACCTACACATGGAGTGAACTTTATTCCGTTAGATTCATCAGGGACATGTGTCAGTTGCGGTCACAAATAATGGCCCACACCCCTGAGACTTCGCCATAAATATTTATTGATATTGCAAAATGCATATGGCCCAAATATGTAGAGTTAGTATTGAGTAAACGTACGATTTTGCTTTGTTCAATATACCCTGTGGATCTAAAACCCCACATTGATAGTGCTATTGCCGAATATTTTTCGTTATGGAACACTTAACACAAATCAAAGAATGGTACAAAAATTGATTGAGCAATCAAAACACCCTTCATTTAAAGGTACACCTTTATCTTAGAAAGTGTCAATTCTTTGTGTGACATTTCTCTCCTACAGCTTCACCATGGTGGGTAGATGCTAGGAATTACACCGAGTTTTCACGACCATGGTCATGAAGGGGGGCTTCCACTTCCCATTTAATTATATCACACCAGGCCATTTACACAGGGTAGCTGAGGACAAGTAGAGGTGAAGAGGAGGGGATCATTCAGCAAAAATGAACTCAAACAAATCGGAAGTAGAAAATTGAGATGTTGTCAACTAACTTTCTCCTAGAGATGATAGTTTCCTCGTCTCATAGTGGCTGGCTATACATGTATATTAGGAATGTATGTTGGTTCTGCAGTTAATGTATTGATTTAAGTAAATATTACAAAATGAACTTACATTCTGCAAGCTTCTATCGCAGGGGAAAGAATAAGGCGGAATCCAATTGCGAGTTGACGTAATTTGACAGAGTGCGTGAACAAATGTAGGCCATGAAGACATATCTTGTGAAACATTTGTACAGCTTATAAAAACCGAATGAAAGTGCCGTATGTGAATTCTTGTGTCCAGGCGGATTGACCACAACCTGGAATACAAGCAATTGGCGGCTAATTCTGTTGTCTGATGATTATAATAAAACTAAACCTTTGGCATAATATGAACGAACTTCAACTTTGTCACAAAAAAATTAAACGCACACCATAAACAAAAGAAAATTATGCTTGAGGAATGTGTAGTTGCCTAAGACAGCTAAACCACCCACCGCCTACAACATCTTTTCATGGTAAAATTGAATAAGTGGGTTACAAATTTTAATCGTCAATATACTTGGTCAATATGCGTCCTTATGGAAAGCTTATTTTTGGTGCGAAAACCTAAACGACAATGCACTTTTCAGATGGGTTGTATTAAATATGTCTGGTCTTGTGCTGTGAACGACAATACGAGGGGTGATTGAGGGTTCTATGTTTGAGGAAACCTGGTAATGCACAAATATTTGTCACAATATCAAACTCCCAAACAAACCTTTTTCTGCTTTGCACATATGTGTGCATGTGGTGACCCTAATTATGGTGTCTTCTGAAGACCAAAAAAATTGTTTGTTGCATAAATTGCCCCTATTAGAATAATATCGCTGATGTAGATGTTAGAATATATGTATTCATTTAGCAAGTGAGTGTAAGTGGATACTTGTGCAAGGAACAGAAATCTGCTTTTGGATAGTTATTATAGGGGGGGAAATAATCAGTGTTGAAACTTTGAGGCAAAGAAAGGAGGGTCAGCCCACTAAATGCAGTAAATTGCTGAGGATCCTCTCGTGGTATGCGTGCCTACAGTTCGCGTTTTAACTTTTTCCAGAGACACTTAGCTCCTTTTCCCCAAACTCAAGTTATAAGTGCCCATCATAGAGACTGATGTAATGGGTAGGGCTAAAAAATGAATAACCAAGGTCAAAGGTCATTAGAGGTAACAACTGTGCAAAAGAGTGAGAAAAGGTAGATTGCGAAACGCAGGCAACACTAGGCTCGAGAAACCCCCAGTTTATCCAGTCATGCTCAGAAGGTGAGAATCACATATTCACATAGTCCGGAATGTTATCAATATTTTAGTCATGTATTTGTAATTAATAGCCTTTTCAGTTTTTAAAGGGGGAAGTAACGGCACTATCCGTGATTTGCAAAATCAGTAAAAAATTAACAAAAAAATCATCAAAATCAGATTTGTGAATGTCTGTAACAAGTGCAGGTTTCCCCTAACTATCTACAAATGATAGGGCCAGAAGCAACCATAAGGGACCAAAATCGGATATATTAGTTATACTGTCCGTTCGGACACTTATAAACACGTAACTGAATGGAGAGTTATATCGTTGAAACAATGCAGTTTGCTTCCTTTTCTGTCATTCTTCAGTTGAAAAACGGTAACTTATGAGGGTTCTACGGACTTAATACTTCACTTTTAAACATCTCTGCAAATTTCAAATATTTTTTTGGACTATTTCGGATGAATCAATGAGTAGTGTCTTTAATATTGATTAACACTGTCTTTGTTATTAAAATTTCAGGTATTTTTAAAAATGTTTGTTTTTGTTTATTTCTGAAATTATTTTTAAGAAAGAACATAGGAAAGGAAACAAGAACTTCTTCTTTGGGCAATGGTTAAGTTAGGTATAATTGTAGTCATATTGTAGAGAGAAAACTTTCCAATTGTACAGGGGGTGTGTGACAATTTATTGACTGAAACCTGATTACAAGCAATTAGGGATGAATATGTAATCTTTGCCAATTCTGGAAATTTGGTTTGGTAGAGCAAAGCCACTGGTTGAAAACACTCAATTATCTCTTTATGTTTTATCACAAAATCATAATGGGACCAATGGACACTAGACACAAGCATTTCTGGCTATTCAAGTGTGTTAAAAGTTCTGAACAAACTTCGGACTGACTTTGACTTTAATGCATAGGACGGGGTGTCCTTTGATTTCTCAGAGTAAGTCTCCTCCATTATGGTTTGCCCTTTGCATAGATTCGGCATTTTGGACGTCCAAGCCCGTGTCCTTGGGGATCTGGTCCTTGCATCTTGCTGGTGGGCGAACATGGCTTCCTACGCTTGGTGAAGTATTGAGGATAGGCTTGGTATGGTAATATGTGTTCCGGCCTACATGGACGACATGTAAAAACACTTAAGCCGTTCTCCTGGTGGGGACGCATCGTTATGGTGAATGTGATGTTAAGACGATGTCTACATTTCATTCATTATAATTTTGTAAAGAAGGTCATCCTTCGCGAGGACGGAAGAATCTAATCTCAAAGCTTTCTAGATTTTTGGAAGTTATGTATTTGCGAAGTAAGTAGTCACAGTACCCAGGACTATGATCACATAGGTGGAAATGGGGAAGGGAGTATAAGAGATTGGATATTTAATGAATTTGAGTGATATTGACCGCCTGTCTCAGGATTGTCAAGCATCTGGTTTTCCTGGCAGAGGTTCTACCGAAAGGCCCATGATTGCCTCAGTCTTGTTAACGCCTCTTGATGTCCTCCTCTAATGAAGGCACATTAATTCCAAGAAAGACAAAATCATTTACTTTGTCAATATGTTCATGGGTTAAGGGTGATGTCTCTTGGGTCATCGGACATTGATCTTGCATTTAGATGGGGTGATCTTCATTCACATTTTGGCGAGGGCTTTTGCCAGTTCTTTTGGATACGCTGTAATTTTCAAAGGACCCTTTCCAGCCAGGGTTGTGTCTGCAAAACGAATGTTGTTGATTTTTCATCTTTCCCATGCTTCCGGCGCCTAGGTTTTGAACGCCTCTATTACACATTCAAGAGAGATTGACGAGGCATTGGAGAGATAGAAGGCATCCTGTCTGCACACCCAACTAAGGACTTAGAAACAGGTCAGTGAGCGTCCAGTCCCACTATGAGCTATGGTTTGCTCATTAATCTTTTTCAATTAGGTCTAACAGCTTGCTGTCTACACCAATTGATCTTAAGCATTTCCACCGTGCCTCATCTCCAAATGGTATCAAATGCTGCTTTAAAAGCTACAAAGTTCCAGTGTATAGGAATGCGTTTCTTTCTTGGGGGCCGTCTCTAGCACTTGGCGAACAATAAATACAGCATCAGTAGTCCCTCTTGAGCTTTAAATCCACATTGTTCCCTCTCCAAGGTGTCATCAATGGTGTCCTGGATCCGGTTCAGGATCATTCTACAGAATACTTCCCTGGGATGGACAGTAAAGTATTTGCTCTATAGTTGGCGGGGATCTAGTTCTCTCACCGTTTCCTTGTATATGGAGGTTATCAGTCCCTTGCTCCAGTCTCTGGAATGTCCCCTTGCTACCACAGGCAATGTGATTACTTTTCAACAGTAGCGTCTTCATAGCTGGGCCACCTGATTTCAGGGTTCAGAGAGAGTATCCATCACATGCTTGTTTATTTTTCAGTCTTAAGGCCTATTCTACTTCTTGTATGAGAAAGGCATGCTGCTGAGTAGAATTGCCAGTTTCTGGGATGGAGTGAAGTAATTCTTCATCTCTGGGAGTTCAGTGTTGAGATGTTTATGAGTGTATTCAAGCACTTCATTACTTATATGGAGCAGTTTGAGGAGAAATGTTTGTCTTCTGGGGCATGCTGCTGGCAGTTTGAGCTCTTTCACCTTGCAAGTTTACGGACACACTTGAAGAGTTCATGACTGTTGTTCCTAGCATGTGCATCTTCCATCATCTTAACTCCTTCAGCAGCTTCTTCTTCCAGCTCTTTCCTTGATATTTGACCTCTTGTTCAGGTTGGAGAGTTGGAACTTATTATGTTGAAGTTGGGTTGTCATGTCATAATTGGATCAGTGCCTTCTTTTGAGACATGCTTCTTAACTTCCTTCAGGGAGCCCCTTAATTTGCCGTGCCCTTTTCCACACCCCTGTTTGCCTCTGTTATTTTATTGGTTGTTTCCGTGAAGTTGGGTCCATAGCCATCAAACATTCAGTGTCCTCTCTAATTGGAGGAGTCGGTCCTCAAAGGCACACTATCTTCGGAACAGAATTCTGCTGAAAAATGTGGGGGTCGCTGAATCGACTGACGCCATACTTCTTGGGTACCGCTGTTATACGTTTGGTTTTAGTAGGTATAAATTTCACCCTAGCCAGCACCAGGTTGTGGTCTGGCTAAACGACATCGGATGCTGGCAGTAAGATCTGCAGTTTGAAAGGTTTTCAGCTGTCCAGTGGGTAATGGATGTGAGCAATCATGTTTCTATATGGCCCACATGGAGATGTCCATGTTGGCCTTTCTACACTCCTTGGTTGGGAGTAAGTATTGCATACACAAGTTTGTGGGGTGTACAGAATTCCAGGAGCTTTTCTTCATTATGTCGTTGATTTTTCAAGTCCATATCTCACACGCAATGTGCGTGTCTGGCCTTGGAATCTGTCCCTAGTTTGGCATTGCAATCCCCCATCACGGATGCAAGGCTTCTTTTCTTAGGATTCTCTGTATGGGAGCTGCGGATGCCCAGCGGTGTCATAGAATCTTGTCGCTCTCTGTCTCACTGTGGTCAGATGTGGGGGCATAGACCTGGATGATGTTTACTATGCCTTCCTTCATATTAAATTTGGCTGTGATAATTCTTGGCGAGACTGCTTCATAGCTTGGACAAACACGGGAGAAAGGGAGAAGCTTTTGGGATATCATGATCCCACTCCATTCTGCAGATGCCGTCACTTATGACTAGACAGTAGGATAGTAAAAATGCTCTTTATTTATGAGGGTCTCTTTCCATTAGGTGTGTTTCACATAGACCAAAGATGTCTATATCAAACCTTCTGGTTCCTCCAGGAGAATTCCAATGACCGACCTTTGCCGTGTTCTCCACGTTCCAATTACCCAATATTATGGTGACTGGAGCTCCCTTTTCTTGGGCTTGCTCTACAGTAGCTTTCGTCAGAAAATTTTGCGGCCTTACTTACTTTTTGTGCTGTGTTTTGTCGCTTTGGCTACTTACGCTGATTTTTTGTAGTTTCCTCCGCCTGTCGTAAGTCTTCTTAGAAGGTTCCTTCGGGATGGTTCTTCTGGTACCTGTGGGGTGGCAACCAATCATCCGGCAGATCTTAGAACCCCCTGCCACTCTGTTGCAACGAGCAGCCACCGGGATCGGGGCCTTAAAGGGGGTCGACTTTCATTTTTGGAGTTTACTCGTTAAGAGTGTTAACCTGATTGGCACACGACATTTACTGGGAACGGCCAATGGACTTTCCCAGTAGGGTGAAATGTTGATTACTGAACTTACAAAAGTGGGTAGGCCACCAGCCTCTTTAATTTCTTTTTAAACATATGATTAAGGGCCACCATATTGAGTTGACCTAAATACCTATGAACCTACTTAACTCAATAACGAGTTAAAGGAAAGAGAGGAGAGTAGTAGTAACAGTACCAGTTGGCACCCACACTGTTTTTGCAAGACAAAAGCGAGGTGGAGGATGCTGCTCATTGTCAGGGGAAAAGTCCTGAGACCACAACACCTCACCCATCCCTGAGTGTTCCGTTTGTGGGGTTAGACCTTCACCGCCATACTAGGATCTGTGTCCTGTACCATCCAGTAGGCTCACTAATTGAGTTGTGACTATCCCGAGGATCAGGCGCCTCTAATCCTACATTGGGATGAAACCTAGATCCCAGACAAACCATAAAGCCAATCTGCCAAACACCAACCTAATGGCTCATCTGTCGAGCCAACCAAGATGATTCACTATCCTAGCAACTGGGTGCGAAGATGAATAGAGATGAAAGGAGTGAAGTAGGTTAGAGTAGGTAGGGAGCAACCAGAGGGATGAGAATCCCATGGGGAAAATCCAGCACAAGCATGTAGAGTTGCAGGCACTTACATGTTTCCAATAAAGGGGTATTATAGGTGCTGGCAAAGGTGATTTTAAGCTCCCCGGCACTAGGTATGTGCCTACCTTTCCTAGTTTTGAACAAACTCAACTCTAAATTCTAGTTTTTCATGTCGGCAATCTTAGCATTAACAGTTTTGTAATCAGTTGATTACGCCTGAACAACAATGCGCCACAGACAGTACGCTGGGTTTAAGGACAGTCCCTTGTTCTCCTACAGCTTGGTGATTTGCCCTAGTCGTCATGGCGTAAATTTCTTTTTTTGACATTGGGGGGGATGGAGGTTGGTGAACATTTATGAATAAATGGGGTTTGCGGAAACCAAATCCATTGCTAACACATGTGCGCCGCGAAGCGCTCTAAAATTGTGCATGTAAAAGCTAAAATCGATTAAATATATTGTAATTATAACAAAATTCGCGCAAGCGCGCCGGACATTTACCCATTTTTAAACTATTATGGTAAAATATGAGGTTATTTTGGGGGGGTCCAAAAACACATGATGGGGCATCAACATTGGGGGGGATGATCGTATTGACCATGACCATCCCCCCTCATCCGAAATAATTGGGGGGGATATATCCCCCCATTCTCCCTCCCCCCCTGGATTTACTCCTATCTATTGGAATTACTGGTAGCAAGGTCTTTGTCATGGCTCCTCTGCCCTGCAACTGTTGACAAGTTGTTCGTCGTCTCATAGATCCAAAAAAATGTACCATTTTTACAGTGTGTGTGCCCATTTAGTGATGATATTACATTGCAAAATTGTATCAAGGAAGGGCCTACAGTGGTCTATATGGGTCACCAAGACTTTCCTGGGATTTTGCAAATGGTGCTATGCCAAATCAAGTTACAATGCAATGTTCTGCTTCATATACAAAGGAATCATTTGACAACACCACTTTCAACAACATCTGAGCATTTTCCCCACTACATATTGTATCGCATGACCCGACCGCTGTAAATTTTACAGTGGGAAGTGACAGACTGTGCTGGGAATGCACCCACATAAACACAGCAAAGTGTAGCTATCTGAATTGAGCCTTTACTCAATAGAAATGTAACTTTCTGGAAATTTCCGGAAATGTAAAAAAAAAAAAAATCAGAGTCCTGAGATCAATTGTTATTGATAAAGGTAAAAAACTGCATAAAAAAAACCATTTTGAAGTACCAATTCTTGGTTCTATACAATATTTTATTCAAATATAATCAAGATTGGTCTAATCTCTTAATTGGTTTATCTCTTAATTGGTCTAATCTTAATTTTTGATTTTAATCTTATTTTTCATAGTAGGTTAAACATTTTAATGCAAGTTTTGCTATTGTATCTGTTTGGTTGTCTGTTTGTCTGTCTACACTCCTGCGGAAATAAGGATATGGTTAGTCGTCTTCCATGCCTCATACTACTCATTCTCTAGTCTGAATATGGTTGTTTGTCTTTTCATCTTCTATATTTTTTATGTGTTGGATGTGTTTTAATAAAGATTGAAATGATGACATAATAGAGACAAGTCTTGTACACTAAAATCATGTAAGAAAATGGTGTTACCCAGAAGTTCACCGGATGCTAACGCTTTGAGTTTTCATTTCAGGAAATGGGACTACTCTTCTGTTTACAATCTGTGCTCAATTAATCCCTTATGAATTTTTTTGCAGACCAACATCACTAGATGCTGTTTGTGTTCAGTCCATTTAGATTTAGCCCCCCTACTGAAGGACCTCTGCCAGTGCTCAACTACAGCAACATCTTAAAGGCTGTGATAACTTCTGCAGGTTTTTTGGTAGTCGCATGGACAGAGATACTTCCCTGCTGATCCACAAGTAACACTCTGGATTGGACGGGAGGTTTGTAAATAAGCGTGTTATGAAAAGGAATCAAATTTAGAAAATCCTCTTATTTTTTATTTTTGACAACAAAGGGCTTCTATTTCAAATAATGGGTGCTTTGCTTTACTATAGTGCATTTATCTATCTTTTCCAGTCAGGGCGATGTCCAACCACAGTCAGGCAGCTATTCCGCGTGTGCATCTAAGTACCGCCTTTAAACATCGAGTGTGGTACGCCGGCGCTCCAATCAACAACTCTCGCGTTTTAATGCTGCGGCCACTGAATAATGCACTGATTCACTGAGTTGAGGAAGATAAATGCATTACTCAAGCATTTTATTCTCGTAATGAATTTGATATGTAGAAATAAACACAATGTGATAGACTGGAGCAGAGTAGGACTTAACTATGTAAGGTTGGAAAAGTATTATTCCAAAAATGTAAGGGAATGGTAAAAAAATGAGAAAACACTTAAGCAATTAAAACCAATCTCCTTGAAACTTATGTTGAAGATTTGATCTTTACTTGACCCAAGTTTAAAATGAATGTTGAATAAATCCTTATTTTTTCATGTATTTCTTCTGTATAGGAAAGTAGATGCCAATTCTACCTTAAAAGTGGCTTTCAGCGAAAGCGTTTTTTCTTTTGAATTCGCAGGATTCACCACCAAAGAAGACAGAAGATCCGAAACCATCAGCTGATGAGCCGTTTGATGACCCACACAAAACACGCAATCAGGTTCCATGATGGCCATCTTTTTGCAGTCGGCGCCATGATTGGCTATGCACTGACAAGTGGGTTTGATCAAGCTGCAGTTGGTGTATCGGACCGGGGTGGTGTGGAGTTTGGGTTGATGATGAAGTGGTGAACGAACCAAGAAGTAGAAAAGACACTTAAAAATTGGTTATTTTTTGGAACATAGTGAATTAATGCTCCACTGCATATACCTTATGGACCATACTTTTCTTCCAAATAGTTTAGAACCCGTTTTTATCCAAACCAAAACATATGCAATATCATTTTAAATCCATTAAGATTTTCTTATTTCTCAAACAAGCATTGTGTCATTTTAGAGTCAACACTCCACTCTCTCCCATCAAATATAAGTGTTCTTGTCATTTTGGACCATGAGACTCTTTTGTTAATTATAAGTAAAGAAAACCAAATTTAAATCCGGTTTTTGTCTCTACTAACGGGTGGCCAGATTCGCCTCGCCACAGCAATACTGTACTGCCAGCCATATGAGGATTTAATGGAGTCAAAAAAATAAAAAAATTATGGTGCAATCCACAGTTTTTGGCATTGGAGCAACCAGGGCCAACCCATGCAAGGGCAGCATGATATAAACAGTGCTGGATATGGCTGCATTAACTCTCAAAGATGATGCCCTTATAGTAGATTCTTTTTATTTCTACCAGGGTAACCAGCTACCCTCTCATCGGATTAAGCCCGCCAAAGCTTGACCCTGAAACCTGTCGATGGTAGTACTGGTACCAAAGGCATACCAGCAGCATCCCCAACAGGAAACCTGACCTGATACTTTTTTTTTTGTATATCCGCCCAAATGAACAAAACTTGTCATATGGGGTCCAAATATGTGATTTTATTTTGAAATAAAATCTTAAGTGTTTATGTTATTAGTGCTCTGAGCTGTGTTCTTATTTCGCAAACAAAAGGTGAAGTTGCTAATTCTGTAGGCTAAAAAATATTTAAAGTATTTGTATACTTACTTACATGTTAAAGCACATAAATTCTAGCCAATGTTTCATAGAAAATGTATCAGTAGAATTCTTTTAAGCTTGAATTAGTTTTTATCTTCCCTTAGAAAGGAGGCCAGTGCAACCAAGTCTAGGAAAATAAATGATCCCAGCCGGATTAGTATGGGTAACTTTCTGTGAAGTAGACAGTGTCCCCGCTGACAACAAGGGCGACTGAATGATAGATTAATCTCCAATTTAGGTCGGCAGTGTTCATTGGCACTGCAGTAAACTAGCAGATTGCCTTCTGAACAACAGTGTATTTAAATAAAACAAATCATTTGTTTTGTTTGATACTATATAGTTCTTCATAGTTTGGATCTAACCAAAGAAATTTCCTAGACAAAATATATACATACTTTTCTTAATCTTGGTTGTCAAATTATGGTTCTAAGTCTTTCTTTGACCACATTCCAATATTTAAAATGTATGGCAGATTTTTATGTCCATGAAATAGAGCAGAGGGATTTGTAAGTGTTGTGTACTTTGTAGAACCTACCTGGTAGGTAGAGGGGGGAAAAAAACGGGTATGTGCGGCCGAGAAGGGTTGCATTTTGGCATATTGAACTGTTGCTTTTTCTTGCAAATTGGTATATGAAAGGGTTGCATTTCTGTTGCAAGTGATTTTCCAATGGTCAATCAGGTATGACAAATGCATGCAAATCACGAGTATGAAAAATAGTGTTGCCAGAATGGCTCAAAATATATTTTAACAGTTAGTTTTCTCTCAGCTTCTGGGGCTTCACCCCAAAAACCTCCACCAAAGCAGGTATAAGGATGGGTAGCAAATCTGTCATTTTTGGTATATTTTTGGGGTAGTGGTTCAAACACCCCGCCACACATCCCTACCCAAACCAAAAGCGAGAAATAGAGCTTCATCTTCCTGGGAAATAACATTTCTTTGTAATCCTGCTAGGATATATTTCCTTTAATTGATCATTCCACAAAGTGAACCCAATGACATTGTACTCCTAGTGAGAAATTGACACCAAATTATATTTGTATTGTATGAACATATTTAAAATATAATATACCATAATTGCATGTTGTTGTAGCTTACAAAGTAAGTTTTGATGTTTATCTGGTCAAAGTTAAGTGGATTCATTTGAAATGTTTAGCCAAAGTGCCATCATTTCTCTGTATTTTATATTTAAAGCATTTGTGTGTATGTGTGTTTGTGATACTTTGATTCATGTAATTTAATCATCCTTTTCTTAACTATCTGTATAATGGCCAGGTCTTGTATTTGAGCAGTTTCTTTCTGTCTTCCCTGTTACCAGATGTCTTGTTCCTTGACTCTTGGCCTGATTTTGACCAAACTTTGTCAAAGTATCACTGACAGCACCAATACCTGAACCATGACCAGTTTAGAGTTAAAGTCCATGTAAAATATGAAATGAGCTCAAATGACAAAGGATATCACCGGATAAGGAGGGAAAGAGGCCCTCTATGATTATCGTAGTTTTATTTCACCATCAATTTTGAGTTGGTGTTTACAACTACTTTATCATGTACGCAAGGCGCTTCTCTTATTCCTAAAATACACTTGTATCAAGAAAAACTGAGAAAAGTCTGGTCATGTCCATGAAATTAAGCAGAGGAATTCATAGGTGGTATCTCCTTCGTAGTATCTATCTTGTGGGTACTCTGAAGTTGTCTTTTGTCTTCCTTGAAGGCTGAATCAGAGATTTCCAGATGAGGGTGCACTCAATTTTTAAACAAATCGTGTTTTTTGCATGTACATAATGCCTGTCCATATACTAATCATTGTGTGAAATAACTAAGCTCAAATCGAAGTCCTTCATATAGAAAATCACAACTTTGTGTTAAAATTTCGGATCCGGAATTTTTGTTATACAGGGTATCCTATGGCAGTCTTTTACTGTGCATAATTGTTTACTGCATGAAAACGAAAAAATCTGATTCATCTCTAACTTTGGAATTGTACATTTTAGGTGACTATCTTTAGTTCTAGATGACTATTTTTAATTTCTACTCAAAATAATTACATTTCGTAATCTCTGAGTCAGCCTTTAAGTGGTGTCAGTGTGATAGTCAGTGTTTGCAACATTAAATCCGTCGCAAGGCGTGCTGCCATACACTCGCATGGTAAGTGAACTATAGATATGGTGTTCACTGTAGCAGACTGCAAACACTTTACTGTACACCATCTTAATTGTCCATTTTGCATTTGTTTTCAGGAAAATATAAATGTAAAGCATAAAGTAAGTCCTTGATATGTCGACTCTATACTCAAAATATGTATAAAATGAAAAAAATAAAATCCCTGAGTAGAAAACATTAAATACTGCAAGTGTGTGAGCTGAAGTAGCCACTCTTCTACCTTGCTGACAATAGACCTTTTTAAAACGAAGTTTACCAAACATGATGACCCCAATAAGCATACTATAGTCGGGGACAGAAACCCTTTGACGAGCGCGTACTTCCTGGTTCTCTGCGTGTTTACTGCAGGAAAAATGCACTTGCCTCTGATTGGCCACCGAAGCGATCTGCTGTTGCTGGGTCACCGACCACGCGCCATACGCGCTGATAGGTCCGCCCCCTTTTATAACCAGGAAGTACACGCTCGTCAAAGGGTTTCTGGGGTCATCACAAGCACCTGTTGGGCGCAGCACTTGTGCATGTTTCGCCTTGGTGTAATGCGCGTCACTGGCAAGCGCTTGTGAATGTATAAGGACACTCACGTCAGTGGTGTACCGAGGCAGTCGATCCAGAGGGGGCAAATTTCCAAGTCGCCCCGCCAGAGGGGGAAAAATTTGTAAATTGCCCCGGTGATTTGCTTCAATTAAGTCTGAGCTTGACGAAATGCGCGGGTAGCACCCGAAAATCACCGAATTTACTTTAATTTTGCCCAAATTTAGGCTAAAATTGGTCGAAATTTCCTGAAAAAGAGGGAAGCAAATGCATATATTGGTCCATATCGTCCCGCTTTTACGAGCTCACGTACATTGTATTTTGCTCCGAATGTTTCCGATGTTCATTTGAAAAGGTCTGTTGAGGATGTACCATATACATGATTGCCACATGCAAGTATGAAATGCTGTTATTGTTCATTATCCATTTACTAAGAAAGTTTAGTAAAATCATTTGTGAAATAAAACATTTTATGCCATTGTACTTTTAAGGTAATAAACTCATTGTATTTCTTAATGCATACATTTTTGCAGTTGACCTTTTGATGAATCTACTTATCATATTAAGCAAGTGAAATTCAGCCATTGGTGATGATACAGAGGAGATGTATAGATTCTGTTCGCAGCTGCTGCACCAGGACAATAAGCAATTCAGTCACCTCATAGAGGCAGCCATTTGTTAGCACTGTCATCTTTCGGTCTTTTGAAGAAGTCTCCTGACTTACCTAAAAAAAGTTGAGATTTTTATATCATCTGAACTGTTGGTCTAAGTATAGTATGTGTGCCTTATCTTGTGTGCAAATTTGATCTGCTCTTGAAGAAATTTATAATTTTGTTTTCTGTCCGTAAGCAGAAAAATTACAACACAGTGGCCTTATGGGGCAGCGTGATGCAAACATTTGTACATAACATCAAAATGCACTATCATAATCAACTGAAAATTTGGAAATAAGCTTTTCTTGCAGATATTTAGTGAACCATAAACCAAAAGTGAGGGGCTAGGATGACAAAATGCACCTTTAATGAAATCAAGTCATGCAGTTTAAACAAAACCAGAAATTAAGATGCATTTCATGATTCTAGCACCTTCTTTTTTTGTTTATGGTTCGCTAGACATCATTGAGAAAAGCTTATTCCCAAAATTTCAGTTGATACCGATCTTGCGGTTTGATGTTATGAGCAAATACTTGTATTGCACATTCCCATAGGCCACTGTGCTGTAATTTTGTCAGTTTACGGACAGAAAATACAAACTTGTGAATTTCTTACAGTACAACCAAATTTACAAGTAAGATTTGGTACACATGCGTTACTAAAGCTAACAGTTCAGATGAGATAAAAATATCAACTTTTTTGGGGTAAGTTGGGGGCGACGAGGCTGTGGATCACAAAATGACCCTTTTAAACTTTCAGCTTGGGTAGAGGCGCAAACAAGCAATCTATAGCTCGTAAGACCAGAGTCTACACTAGTACACACAAATCTGAGCTGACAGGTTATTTTGTCTTGCCCCTCAGCTTACTCGGAGCAAGATGAAGAAATCACTATTTCTGTATAATGTGTGTATGTATGTCTGGTCATTTTGGTTAAAGTTTTGTAATTTATCTTGAGCCAAACTTGATATGAAGAACCACTGGCCCAAGGTTCATATTTTGTGTACTCTAATTGGGGTAAGAGTTCACATGGGCCGATTACAGGGGCATTCTTTGAAAATCCATTTTTCTGCCACAAATCAAATGATATGATCAAACTTGGTTAGTATAAGCACTGACCCAATTATAAGGCCCCCATACGAGGTGCACACAGATTAGGGGCAAAGTGTATGTGGGATTTGTACACTCTGCAAACACAGTAGCCAATCGAGATGGGTGGTATCTAAAATATGCAAATGTAGCACAAGTGCATTGATTAATGTCATTGCAATTCATGTATGGCGTGATGTGTTTTCAAATGCATAAACATCACTTAGGACTGATCCATTTTCTCACTGGTAATTTTTTTTTTTTATTATTTACCTTGAATAAAAACATTTTGTGTTTGTCATGTATGAATTAGGTTAAAAGGCCATGGCCTGATGGCTAATAGTCTCATCCTCAGAACCCCAGGTTTGACTCGGTGGCGTAACGGGCCTGCCCGCTCTGAGGGGGCAAATTTCCCCGTTTTGGCCAATTTTTCCCAGTCAGACGGCTAAAAAACGGCTGATTTAGCATGATTTTTGCCAATTTTTTCCCGGCCATTTACCCTGTGAAATTTTAGGGCTAAATGATGTTTTGTTTGGATGTTATGTGCCCCATTTTGTTCTACACGGTACTCTGTGGGCTTAAAAGATAACATATTTAGCTCTCACATCAAAACAGATTGAAATATCATCACAAAACTTTACATATGGGGTTTTGGGGTCAAAATCATCCAATCAAGATGAAAACCTTAATATAATTAAATCGGGCCACCACCCTTTAAATTATTATGTGTGCATAGAAAATAACAACTCGCCCAATTGGCATACAGGGCGAGTTGGAATGATTTGAACTGAGTTTGCCATTTTTTATGGTGGCAGGTAGAGTGTATTGAGTCCATTTGTATTGCTGTTTATTATAGTACTAATACAGCATTTTAAATGTCTAAACTTGCTATTTACACTTCCATATTTATGGAAAAAGATGTGCAGAATAAAATGGCAGTATTATGTAAAATAAGTTACAATTTGTACATGCTTGGGTTTCTGTGTCAGTTGTGATATCAAAATTAGGTAAGAATATTTAACCCCCTGGGGTCTATCGGCCGATTTTATTGGTTATATGTTGGGTTATATGATGTATTTAGCCAATCAGAGATATGGTAAGAAAAGCATTTGTACAGACTTATGGAAGGTCTATTTGATTGGTTACTTAGAGGTTATATTTTTTTTTTTTTTTTTTTTTTTTTTTTTTTTTTTTTTTTTTTTTTTTTTTTTTTTTTTTTTTTTTTTTTTTTTTTTTTTTTTTTTTTTTTTTTTTTTTTTTTTTTTTTTTTTTTTTTTTTTTTTTTTTTTTTTTTTTTATAATGCAGAAGGAATTAAAACTACAAACATTTTGAACAGGATCAAATGGTGCTATAGTTGTTGGTGTCAGGCTTTATAAAGTAAGAATTACAAGTTCAACTCAACAGCTGAAAGGTGCATTTCGAGATTCCAGCACCTTCTGTTTTATTCATTGTTCACTAGATATCCTTCAGAAAAGCTTATTCCCAATATTTGAGTTGATTCCGATCTTGCGGTTTTGTGTTATGAGCAATTGCTTGTTTCCCACGGTCCCATAGGTCACTGTGCTGTAATTTAAAATACAAAATTGCGAATTTCTTACAGATACAGCCGAATTTGCACGTAAGATTATGTACACATGGATTACTAAGGCCAACGATTCAGATGATATAAAAATCTCAACTTTTTTTAGGTAAGTCGGGGGACGAGGCTGTGGATCACGAAATGCCCCTTTAAGTTCCTTGGACATATACTCCGCTTGCTAGATGACGAGCCAGCTAAACTTTATACACCACCATATGGTAAAAAGACATTTCTATCATATTTGCGCACCAGTGTATGGATAGTGAAAATGTTGCAACCAGACCAAATTACGACCTTAACCCAGGACTGCAGCAATTGGAAGAAGCTTGTAGTCGCCTGCTCTGCAGCTGAACTATGATGACAAGTTCCAGGCAGTAGGTGCAACATGCAAATTAAAAACAACATAGGGATTTTGTAATCAACATTGTCTTGTCAGCTTGCCTAAAGAGTTGAAAATTGGCTTTTTGCATACCTGCCTTATCTGCAAATTGGATATCTGCAAGAAATACAGAATTCCTCATCAAAAGTCATCCAGCAAACAAAATTATCCAAAACATTCTGATACGAATGTATTCAAAGGTGGATATGATGCGTGAACATGGACTTCCGAAATGCACCCTAAACAAGTATTTCCACCGACTAAAACACATACCCTAAACAAGCAGTTTTGTCTGTTTTTGCTACCATAAACAAGTCTTTTGTCAATTTTTGCTACCCTAAATAAGAAAGCAATGCATTGTGTTGATAATATACCCTTATTATCTGGCTTTGCTCATGTTGCTCTACTTCCAAATTACAATATTTTTTATGATTCTGATCTCGCGTACATCACAATTTCAGGGTTACGAAAAAACATCCCTTTCCATATTTTGCTGTTTTTGACACTTTAATCAATGTACGCGCGTACATCGCCTTTTGGAAAAAAAAGATACCATTTTTACGCGTTTTCTTGTTCACACATATCCACCTTTGAATACAAGTGCCCCCCGGGGTTATTTGGCATTTTGCTAGTAATAAATCGTCTGACAATTGGACCACAACACACTATGCTGTCCAATTTCAGGATGGTGAAGGACTTATATTATAATGCCCTGGGGGAAATATCATATTTAGACTTCAAAGGATGAGTTGATGCCTCAGGGCATTGTATGTTTTAAGGGATTTGTAACGTAATGTGGTACCCAGTGGTCTGGGATTATTTCCAAAAATAGGCCCAAAGCCAAAAGTGGAGGAGCCATTGGCCTTGGACCCCTGGTTCTGCTGCTGCTGACCATCAGAATTCACTGATTGGAAAGCAGTGTTTTGTTTTTGTTAGGTCATGCATTCGTTCGTTCGTGCGTGCAAGTCCAAAATCACAGTGGAAGACCCGTCCCCAACCAGCCGACAGTCCCACCACCCAGCCGACAGTCCCACCACCCAGGCCTGGAATTCCTCTTGGGGACCCGCAGACCCCACAGTCATCCACGACGCGACCATGGCAATGGCCAATGGTCATGCGATGCAATCAGAAAAGACCTTATATGTCGGTATGATTTGTGTGTGTGTGTGTCAAACATTTACTTTTTTTAGTATAATCCCATTTTTTGACACTTTCAAATTGCTTGCTGGGGTTCAAGGTTATCAGCCTCCTCGTGGTGAGCCCCGGAAACTGATTTTGATAGGCGAATGATAATCAACCGGAGGCTACGCTAACACCCTTGTGTCTTTTTAACTCACTTTTGTTTTCTCACTCTATTGGTATCACGCCCCGTCAGAGGACACACTGAGTCAGTCTGGAACAGTTGCCTCATCAGGGCAGGCGATCATCGGATTGTCAAGTAAGATGGCATCTATGTGCTTCAACTGATTGTGGAAGGCTTCACTAGGGAAAGGTCAACATCATGAACTTACGTTAAACAAAACCACTGCGATCGTTCTCTCGCAAGAGACACACGACAACTGACAGTTACATCCTGAAAATTTGCGGCTCTACTCTAGACTGCACCACACTGAGACCCATGGGTTGCCACCTCTGTTAGAAACAAAGCTCAATGGAAACACATTGCAACCTCATCTGCAGATTCAACGACCCAAATGTAGATGTCCATGTCATCAAGCATGTTCTATAAGCCACATTTAACTCCAAGGCTTCACAAGCAGATCTCTACCTACTTAGGTGCACCCTTGTTCGACGCTGGTGACTTCCACGTCATAGGCATTAACCTGGTTACCTCAACATAGTCACAATTGATCGCTCAGGACAGCCTTGCTAAGTCTGTACCAAAAAGCCATAAGAAGGTGGAACTTTTGCAAGGCAGGAACGGGACCAGTTGAGAACCGGGTGAATTCAGAAGTGCCCAACCTTTCTGACAACCTACTCTCCTCCAAGTGACAATTCGTACCAGCACCAGGTAAACTCATTTTTAAGTCGCAAAGAAAAGACCATCCCACGGGCTGTCATTGCAGTTATATCCCATCCTGGGATGTGGATGAGGAGTGTGATGCTCTTTACAATAATTAATTCTTGAACTCTTAACCTGGGGAAGAAGCGATATCCAAGGCTTCAGATCTGACAAAAATGCTGGACAGGAAACATGTGAGCGCGGGGAGGAGACGGTCCAGGGAATTGATTTCATTCATTCTAGCAGGGGATAGGACCTGGATGACCATAACGGACTCAGAGTTCAAACCTTCAAAATGTTCTGTGTCTGCCAGCTCAAACGGCTGAGGAACTCCTCGCAATTGGTCGTTTCACAAGGATATTGATAAGGACACCACTCTTCTGTCAAAAAAGAGATCGCCAAACTTTGTCGAGCCCCTGGCATGGAGGGTCAGTGTCAACAGACCCTTCTCACCTAGATGAAGCTCTCCTGCTATCGGCCCCAACTAACGAGTGGAAACCCCAGGGACCTGATTAATATACCGGCTGGAAATGGGAGTTGTGATTGCACTGGGGCCACAAATGTCTTGAATGGCTCCAGGAGTTCCCTACAAGGCACCTTACCCAAAACAGTCCTACAAAGACTGGAGAGGGCTACCATCACGCACTCCCCAAAAACGGTAACAAACAAGGCCTGTTGACAACCCCAAGAGCTACCTCCCAACATCACGTACTGTGAGTTTAACTTCAAACTCCTCTGAGAGGCTGATCCTGGCCCGGCTCAGTGGAGCCAGTCGTCGAATTCCATCTGCCTGACGAAAAAGCAGAATTTCACCATGGTGAGCACTGTCCATCAGATTGGTTAAAAACTCACAAAGGATATTGAGGAAAGTTTTGAAAAGCGTCGTAAAGCAGGCATCATCTTGGTGGATCTTACTGCAGCCTATGACACTGTGTGGCACTGAGGGGCTTGAACTATCAAGCTGCTCAGGACCATCCTGGATCGCCACCTTGTACAAATCATGTAACATGCTTGCAAACGTAGCTTTATTTTAAGATCAGTGATGGGCAAAGCAGTCGACTGCATCGTTTGAGGAACAGTCCCACAAGGATCGTGTATTGGGCTCCTATGTGTTAAACTTGTTATTACCGGGTGTCTCAAAAAAAAGAAACCCTCAAAAAGTGCCCTCTATTTCACGAGTAGAAAAAGTAAACATACAAATTAAGACTTCATCGAAAGTGCATTTCATTACGGTTTCCGACACCGAAAAGATATTTCCAATAGGATGCATGATTCACTGAGTATGGACCACGATTGAAAATGTGTACCATTTTTCATTTATCCACGGAATTGGTACTCTTTTAGTAGTCGTTAGAAAATTACACATCTCAAAAGCTCATTCGTTTGTTCATGATTTCTTTTGTTTTTGCGGGACAAAGCTCAATTCTGATATTGAAAAGTTTAGTTTCAATTATTAGAAATTCCAAGATCTGCCTCATTCTTATTACTGCCGCTTTGCTCTCCCCTCCTACTTGGGGAAGGTTGGCCGTCTGTAACACCGAATCAGGCTTGCGTTCTCTTTTCCATTTCATAATCGACTTCTAATCATTCATTTTCGTCGGATGTAGGTGCAAAAGGCAGCTGGGGTATTCTGTTGCCGATTACGATCCGCAGATGTTTGACTCGCTAGAATTCCGCCCCTTAGAGAGGAACATTATTAAGCAGGGGGAACCACCAGCAAACTTGCAAGAACTTCGCAATAGAATTACCGCTGCCTTTGCAAGCATCTACGTACAAGAAGTATTAGAAGTCAATTATTGAAATGAAAAAAAGAGCGCCAGCCTGCATCCGTTGTCATGGTCTTAGAGGCACCAAAGTGGGGTGGGGGGGGGGGGCAGAGCAAGCATAGGCAAGAAGAATGAGGCAAGATCTTGGAATTCTAATATGAAACTAACCTTTCAATATCAGAACTGTCTTTGTCCAAGACAAAAAAAAAAAAAAGAAATCATGAAGGAAAGAATGTGCTTGGAGAAGGGTATTGTCTAAAGACAGTAACCATGGACAGTAACAAATCCATGATAAATGAAAAGTAGTGTACAATTTTCAATCGTGCCATACTTCGGATCATATGTGTCCTATTGGAAATATCTTCGGTTTCGGAAAACTAATGAAATGTACTTTTCAGATGTGTATTAATTTGTATGGTTTACAATTTTCTCTTCGTGAAATACAGGGCGCTTCGAGGGGGTTCCTTTTTTGTACACCCGTATCGTGACTTACCTCAAACAACAATCTAGACAATGGCTACGCCACTGATCTTGCCCTTCTTCACTGGCAGAAGCTGGGACTAAGTAGAAATTACACTTACTGCAGATGTGGTCCTACTTGCAGCATATCCTCCATCTTCAAGGCCCCTGTAGACTCAACTGAGTGAAGCTAAGACGCCACAGCCCTGCCTTCATCTTAACACCAAAGAGGCTCATTGCAGCTCCAATCAACCTCAAATGGAGCGCCTCTGCCTAACAATCCTACAAACCAAGACTTACTCTGGTTGAATTCTTTTGAATCGCAGCTACTTTCTGGTAACTTGGGTTGTCCTCTTGAAACTCCACTTGGAATTAATGCTAAGAGGCCCTTGGAGATTTGCTTATCGCAGCATCTCAAGTCATTATGTACAAAGATCTTTGAAAATACCCTCCGTGCTCCCTTGCTGGATCTTGCCCTGGCTCTTTTCTAATGCTGCTTAATATGCTGCCCCAGCATTGTGCAATATAGCTCTCCACAAAAAAAAAAAAAAACTAGACCCAGTACTCAACTAGACATGAGAACCATTACTGGCTGCCTCTTCGTATACAATCTGAGTCTACCATGCCTTCAGGCATTGCACCTTCAGTTCTTTGGAGAGAACATATCACCACAAACAATGTAACAAGCATAGTTTTTTTTATAAAAAATGAGGTATTTTTTTTCCTTTTTTCCCAAACTTAGTACAACTATTTCAAGTGCCACTGGTCAAAAGAGTTTGCGGATCATGCCTCAACAAATAGCAATTGTTTGGAACATCAAAGATTGTTTTAAATCATCTTTATACCGTACAAATTCTGTTGTTGAAAGTTTTCTCTTCAGAATTTTCTAGAAAATAATTCATTACCGATTTTAAAACCCCACCCCCCTAAAACAAAAACCCAACAAAAACATACACATGACTATATACATGGACAAATATTACCATCTAAATTTCTTCTAAATATTGTATCTTTAAATGAGCCTAGACAAGAAAAAACACATTCTGGGAAATTAGCCTTGCAGTTTTTTGGCACACTTAAGTTCCTCATCAATTTTGGCATACATGGATTACTACTAAACCGTGAATAACAAAAAATTGTGTCAACGGTTGTAGATGAACTTACCTTGATAAAGTCACTGAAATCATAGAATTTGTTTGTTGTTTTTAATTTTTGAGTTTTTTGCATTTTTGAAGTTTTGGGAAAAAATGAAAGAAACTATTCAAAATAAGCCCGATATGAACCATTGTAAGCACAGCCCTTTTTCCTCCTCCATTCCAATGTATTTCACCGTTCAAGCAAAATATGTTAATATACATATACGGGGACATAGCATTATTAAAGTAATTGATGACCCATGCCATTTTGTTTAATTGCATCTATGAATAGTCATAATCCCTTCATTGATCTTAAAAAGAAAATGTTTCCAACAAAACTCTTCTCACCCAATTATCTGATGTGTAAAATTTGAAAAGGGTTTTCAAACACTTACTAACTACTGTAATCCAGTAATGAATTACAGTTATTGCATGAAAGGCACAACTCTTTGCCATCCTAACCAAAGGAATCTTTGTTTCCCTTGGGCTCGCAACCAGGTGAATTGGTGGTTGGGTTTCATCATATCAGTTGGCACATTGGTATAAATAAATTCATTGATTATCAGTAATTTTGAAATAATCCAAGAAATGTAGCATTTCAGGTTGACAAAGCATCATGATATTGTACATTCCCACAAACGACAAGTTTAAATGTGTGTAAATCCCATAGGATGGCGAAAAAAGGGTGCGCTTAAAAATTTGTTCATATCTGGCGTAATTATGAAATCGTTTCTTTTTGGTTTTTCAACATTTGGAATTATATTAGATTGTGTTTATTAATAAAAACAATGACATCTTGATAGAGTGATTGCATTAAGTCTGACTCAGAGATTCGAAATATTATTTTTTTTTGTAATAATAAAACTGTCAACTAGAACTAAAGATAGTAACCTAAAATTCACAATTCCGAAATTGAGATGAATCGATTTTTTTCGGTTTTTTGATGAATTAAACATTTATGTGGTCGCATTACGTCCCATAGGAATACTGGATAACTAAAATGGGTGGATGCCCGATCCGAATTTATACAAAAAGTTTTTTTGGTGTCCCCCCCATTTTCTATATCCGAAGGAATTCGATTTAAGCTTAGCACTTTCACACGCAGTTATTATTATCTGGACAAGCATTATGTACATCCCAAACACACGTTTTTTTGGAAATTGAGGCGGGCCATCCTTAGGAATCTCTGAGTCGGCCCTTTAAGGTCAAGATCATCTTTTAATCCTTGCACAATTTTTTTTTTGATTTCACGGTATTATATTGATTTTTTTGGTACATTACCCAGCAATAACCAGCTAAAACCCTAAAAATATTAAATATGTTTAGATTGTGGGTCTTTCTTTAAAGAATTAATTTCACTTTTCAATGAAATATAAAACCGAATACCTCGAAAGAGAGGAAGAGATGGTTGCATGCAGTCCCAATGCAGTTCATGCCCTGTCCTGGCCTCCCGGCCTAGTACAACGGAGTCATACTGAAATTTCGTGCATGTCAGACGAGTCATTATCAATCTTTTGCATTTCACATTTACGAATCACCCTCATCCGACGACCAATGTCAAAAAACGACGTAAAGGTTCCCTGTACTACTCCCGGCCCTGGCCCTGTCAACGGATTTCCCCCGGCCTCGTTCTGAGTACATGTTTGGGATATCCCCAAAATGGCGTCTTCCATTGGTCGCACTGGTCGCACTGGTCGCGGTATTTTCAGAACCCTTGGAAATTTGGTAAGTTTTTTGAAAGGTGAGTATATTTTAAAAGCAAAATAATCAAATATCAAAGTGTTAGAAAATGCATTATTCGTTTGTGTGACGGAAAGTACCGAACGCGTTGTTCCAAACGGCTGTAATTTCAGTGAGAAACACATAAATATGATTATGATGATGTGACTGCCGAATTTTGCAGATGTGGCATTATTTTACATGTCATGCCATGGTATGGTATGATCATATTCTAGTAAAGCTTATTATATGATTACACATATCCTGGGTATACCTAGTTCCAGTAATTGGAACCAATAGATAAAAATAATTATTTAAAAAAAACAAAAAAGTAGTACACAGAAAACTGTGACTTTGTTTGTAAATATCTGTGTGGGAATATTCGTCGAACAGCATACTGACTCTGCCTCATAATTTCTTGGACAGTTTAGAATGTACGCCCACCATCTTGTTGCACGTTGACACAGTTCAGGCAACGATCAACGCGTGCGTTTGTTATGTCCAAGAAATTATGACCAG
Source organism: Ophioderma brevispina (assembly GCA_023653785.1). Taxonomy (NCBI): domain Eukaryota; kingdom Metazoa; phylum Echinodermata; class Ophiuroidea; order Amphilepidida; family Ophiodermatidae; genus Ophioderma; species Ophioderma brevispina. The sequence continues at coordinate 15,206 of JAMKCH010002575.1, read as the reverse complement.
AGTATAGATAAATGATAATTTGCCCGTATCGATACAGTTTTTCGAAATATCTAACCGTAAATGCCACTGCATTTATGGTTAGAAGACTTAAGGTACCAGAAATGGGCGGAAAGTTAAACCAAAACATGACCGGTTAATCCTTGCTTAAAGGTGGTTGTTCCGATTTATGTGTATTGTGTTCTCTACTTGATATGAGAGCCTGGCACTTGCACATACACCCCACCAAGTACCGTGGGAAACAAACTTGCAGTTTTGATGGTAGACGCAATAATGTATGTTGCAAAACCCTATTCAATACTGTGCTAATAAAGTGGTTAACCACTAAAACGGCGTTTTTTTGTTTATATCTTGGGAATGAAATGGATTCGAGGGCTCAAATTTCAGGACGACAATGAGAAAAATACCGCCTTTCATCTGATATCAAAATCGATACTACTTCCGGGTAAATCAGGGGGGTCCCAAAGGCGATCGGAACACGCCCCTTTAAGCATCCTCAGTGAAAAGGATGTTGTGTTGAGGATAAAAGCAGCTGTTTCATACCAGTACTCCCTCAACAATGTGTACTTGCAGGAAGTTGACAGTCAAAAAGACTTGGGTATTACTGTAAGTAATACTCTTACCCCTACTCTTCACATTCAAGATATTGTCAAAAAGGCTCACCGTAAAATTGCCATGTTTCGTCGTTGTTTTTTTCTGATTTTGATGAAACCAAGTCTGCGTGTTACTCAATCTCTTATTCGCCCCACAAACGTTGGAATATGCTTCTACGGTTTGGAGCCCACAAACAAAAAAAGATATTGAGGCATTGGAAAAGGTGCAGAACAAGTGTTTACGCCTTTGTAAGAAAGATATTGAAATGGAAACTTTGGAAAGGAGGAGAGAGAGGACTGAGATAATTGACACCTTTAAGTTTTTGAAGGGTCATTACAAGACAAAAAAAAAAAAAAAAAAAAAAAGAGACCTTAGAGGTCATTCAATGAAACTGTTTCAAAGGCGATCTAGAACACAACTAACAAACCATTTCTACTCTAATAGAGTAGTTAAGAAATGGAATGATCTACCAGAATCTGTTGTGTCTGCACCAACTGTGGCATCTTTTAAAAAGATTTTGAGAGACCTGCCGATTGGACAGAAGGTCTAATCTACCAAGTAACCAAGCAAGCAAGCAAGCAAGTAAAGAGTTAATCCGATCTGGAAGCTTAATTCTTTGTAAGTGCAATCGACTGGAGGATATCAAAGTCCATCGTCGAATTTTTCTGCAACGCAGGGCCGCCCGAATTTACACTCTCAGAGTCTCATCCATCAACTGGCGCAGTTGACGGATAGAGTTTCTCGATCAACGATACAGGGCTGCTCAATGCACACGGCATGCTAATGCTCTTTAATTATGCCCGATATTTGTCCCAGCTAACCTTTGTACTGGGCATACTCGGATCAGTAAACAAACATTTGTGTGGCTTCAACAGGGATGTTTTCATCGTGGTATGGCTGTAATAAAAAAGAGGGACCAGCTGGTGACCTGCATAGTTATACTATTTGTCAAAATACCTTTTATGCGACATCGACAAGAGGCAGGGCTTAAAGGTGCAACGAGAAATTTTTGAGGCACCCAAATATTGTGTCATAATAGTAATTTCATATAGACTAGACACACAATAGATTCTTACTTTGTATTTGGCTACAGAAATGTCTTAACACTTAAGTGCCTACGGTGTTTTCACTCACGTTGTGCCTAAGGGGGTTTCCAAGGAAACCACTTTCCCGAGGGAATTTTCAAATGAAACTCATACCACCTTTGAGGGGGCATAAGACAAGGCCAAAGGTGCAATGTAAATGAGTTCCGGTTTATCGTCTGGAAATTAGGGGCAAATCATTGTTTTCGAAATGCGTCAAATCGCTCAAAAAGTAACAGGATGTTTCCGCGACGCTTCCACACCATACACATTGAAAATCATTTTGATGTTTATATCTGCTCTAGAAGAACCAAATTACATATATTTAACACAAACATTACCATTTTGTACATTCTTGTATTTTTTGTTGGGGCAGTCGTATTTGCCATAGGTTTGTACAGCAATGGCGCGCAGTCGCTCGATGGTGGAATCGCTTCTTTTCAGCACATAAAGGGCTAATTATTTTTTCTGATTATGTAATTAATTTTGTTTCATGCATATAAACATACATAAGCAGAAAAATATTTCTGGCATCAGGGTTTGCTAATTTTTATTTTTAAAAATCACACTCCCGTTGGTACCTAAGGGGGGGGGGTTCCTAGGGACCCAAGCTAATTATCTCATTAACGGGCGATGAATTTAGTAATTTTTTTTATGGACAGAAGCGCATCGATAAGTTACACAATTACAAAAAATTACAGTTCGAAAATATTTTTTATCCTTCATTTTATAATATTAATAATAATAACGGAGCATTTATATGGCGCTCTACAAAGCACACAGCGCCTGACAATTATTATTACGCCGCCTTCAAGAAATCGTCACGATCATTTCGCTTCATTTAGGTGGCTGCTCGAAGTCATGCCTTACAAGCGCACCAGCCTATCAGCCGTTAGATCATAATATTCCCCTAGCAGCTACCAGATTCGCTTGGGTGACGAGGCCATGAGACTTAGTGGCTGTCCCAGGGACACACACGTTGACCATGGGGCTCGAACTCACGATTTCACGGTCTATTGATCACAATTCCTGCACTTTCCGCTAGACCACACGCTCTCCACAAGCTATTCCTGCAAAAATTTCAATATTTTTTTCAAATCACTGATAGTGTCTTTAAGTGTTAAAAAGAGAAAAAAGGTGAGTCTGATTTGCTTAAAGGGAAAGTACAGCTATTTGCTAATCCAAACATCAAAAATATCAAAATTCAGTTTTTTATAGTTTTGTGTATACTTGGCATGGAGATGACCTTTGCCCTGTTCCCTTTTATGCTCTTGGTAGCATCAGGAGACACAGGATCTATGTCTTCCATGGCCATTTGTACACGAAATTAGAATCAGGGGAGATATTACCATGGGGCCTGTCATGAGGCTTTTACTACATACAGAGAATTTCATAGTCTAATAACTTAGTTCTTTCACCATTAATTATTTCTATTCAGAATAGACAATTAACAGTGAAGGTGGAAACAGTTCTGGTGGGGCCAACAGATTATGGAATCTTGGCAAACTCAACCAGTAGCCATTGTTGTGCCAAGCCTAGGTGAGTAGCCAATCTTGGCAAACCACAATCATGTAGCCATTGCTGTGCCAAACCTAGGTGGAAGTAGCACATTATGGAATCTTTTGAACATCAAATGGAGCCATTGCTGGTGCCACCTAGGTGAGTACCGAAATCATGCAAACACCAGCATACATGTAGCATTAACGGTACCAAACCAGGGGAGTAGCCAAAGATTATTGATTGGCAACTTTACCATGATAGCCCTTGCCTGTGCCAAGCCAGGTGATTAACCAACGTTAAGAATCTTGGCAACTCAACCATGTAGCCGTTGCTGTGCCAAGCCTAGGTGAGTAACCAAGAGTATGGACCATAATCTTGGCAAACTCACCATGTAGCCATGGCTGTGCAAAGCCCGTGTGTGGGGTTGGAGTAGCCACAGATTATGGAACCTTGTCAACTTAACCATGTGCCTTGCTTGCCAACCGAGGTGTGGTAGCCAATAGATTATGGAGCTGGGTGGCAACCTCACCATGTCGCCCTTGCTGCACCACATACCTAGATAATAGCCGCCGGTTATGGAATCTTGGCGATTTACCTGTAGCCATTGCTGTTACCAGCCTGGTTGTAGCCAACGATTATTGGATCTTGGCCATTTCAACATGTAGCCATTGCTGTGCCAAGTTGATGTGAGTTGCTGACTTCTGCAGATTATGGAATCTTGGCAAATTTAACCATGTAGCAATAGCCTTGCTAGTGCAAGCATAGGTGGAGTACCAACTAGATTATGGATCTGTGCAATTTGAACCTCACCATGTAGCCATTGCTGTGCCAAGCATAGGTGAGTAGCCAACAGATTATGGAATCTTGGCAACTCACCATGTAGCTATGCTGTGCCAGCCTAGGTGAGTAGCCAACAGATTATGGAATCTTGGCAACTCCCTGTTACCATTGCTGTGCCAAGCTAGTGATTACCAACAGATTAGGGATCTTGGGCAAACTCAACCAGGTAGCCATGGCTGTGCCACGCCTAGGTGAGTAGCCAACAGATTAGGGAATCTTGGCAAACTCAACCATGTAGACATTGCTTGCCAAGCCAAGGTGGAGTAGCCAAGATTATGGATATTGGTAAACTCAAATATTGTATCCATTGCTGTGCCAAGCCAAGGTGAATAGCCAACAAGTTATTGAATATGAAATCCAAGCAAGTCTTGTTATCCATATATCAGAATGACCCTCCATTATGTTTGAAATAAGTGATTAGTCCGTTCTAAATATTTAAATGAATCTTAATCATCATTTGTGTTAAACAAGGTTTGCTTATTTAATGTCTTCATTGCGCATGTCTACATTGTTAAAAACTGGTTGTTTGCTATTTCATTGACCTCAGCCCAACACGATTTAGAAAGGCTTCATAAAAACTTATCATAACTTTTGAACCTAAAATCCAAATCAAATATTGTCATAGATGAGATTGCGGACAATCAAATCCTGTCAAAATAGACACAAAGTTGTTCTCCTTGCTTCTGTAACCTGGACCATATGAATTCAAAACCTTTAAGCTGTATTTGATTTACAGTGGTAGGTGGTATTAAACCTGGTCAGGATTTCAGGGATGTAAGTTTTCAGGCGATAGCCTGAATTCAGACCTTCAGTTACTCAAAATTTTCGCAAGAAATTTTATTTAGTTTCAGGCCCATTTTGGAGGCGGTTAGCCTAAATTAATGCACTTTTTCAGCGTTCAGGCTTGTTCTTCAGAGACCCTCTTACACCTATGGGATATGAACACCCCAATAGTGATAAATCTTCTCGGAAAAAAAGTGCATTTTTAAAAACGGTTTTGTACTGACACATAGTTATGCCCAATAAAATTAAATAATATGTTTATTTCTCAAACAGAGAACCAAACAAAATGACAGAGATGGTTCTGGGAGCCAAGGTGCGAGCCAATGGTAAGTTGAGATTGGACGACTGGACTCTCAGTCTTGCAGATATGAGATTTCCTTCAGTTTGGTCATGTGGGAATATGCTAAAAGTAATATTTTCTTAAAAGGGTCCCGTGCCACTGAGACCTGAAATTCAAAACAGTTCTTACAGATGCTTTGATCGACTATATAGTATCGGGAGAGCGCAGGCCCACTGAAAGGGTTATTAGCTTTGGTGCTAAAGGTCCCGATGCGATTCAAATCCGGGGGATCACTTGCAGGGATTTAATCAGGTAATATTCTGGATTAATCTGTACAAGAGATATTTTGAATTGAAATGGAATTCACTCTTCCCCATGATCCAGTGGACGTGAGCAAATGAACCATGATATATTTACCCCTGTCTGCGGAGGACGGTAAGCCGTAAGTCCCATGTACAGAGAGACATACCATGTGCAGCACTGTACAGTCAGTGTCGAAAAGATCAGGGTTTATTACCCATGGCTGTCATAATTCCATCCCGGTGGGCGGGAAATGGACTCCAAGGCGAAATAAAGCTTACTTAGAGGCCTTTCTTGGGCATCCAGAAACATTGTCGAATAATCAAAAATTATCCCTCATTAATAATTTGATTATACTATGGTTGAAAACAACCAACACTCATTGTTGGGTCATCGTGAAGCAATTCGGAAATAGGGATTGCAGTATTTAGTGTGTTAGTGTCTGTCTGTGGTTAAAAAGTTGATCCAAATTTAACCCTAAACATAAAATGCCACGTCCACATACATGCAGCATTTTACTGGCGCGTTACATGTACATTGGTACTTGGGTAGTGCCCACAAGTATCCCTGTCAGAGTGGGTCCAAAGGTCATCTAGAATCATTTAGAGGGTCATGGACCACAAAATGGTCAGAAGGTTATATTGCTTTGTGCATCTACATTATGTTAATTTTCATGACATGGCTACAATGGTCCTTGGGTAGTGTCCAATGCGTTGGTGACCTCATGTGACCTTTGTGACCTAATGTGTCTTGGATGACCTCATGTGTTCCTGCGTGACCCATGTGACCTTTGTGACATCATGTGTCCTTGGTGGACCTCATGTGACTTGGTGACCTCATGTGTCCTTCCCTCATTCACAACCGCAACGGCAGACGACGCATGTTCGGTGAAACGCTTTGTATTTTTAATTTTAAATGAGCTTGATTCCACTTGTTTTTATTAGGAGTACCAGAGCATGGAGTGACAGTAGTGTTTATAAACCTTGGCAATACTAAGCTAGAGCTGCTTGCTGCTCAACCCCTGGAGAAAAAGAGCCCGACCTATAGAAGGATTCTTGAGAAGAAGCCAGATGGAGGCAGGCATCATTATGATAGAGGTAAGTACTGAGGGTGTGTCATGGGTCATGCCAGTTACTCAGCTCCAATATGCTGCTTGAGGGGAGGGGGTTTGTTTTTGGGGGGGTGGCCCACTGGTTAGGGTATTCGCCTTTGGTGCAGGAGGGCCTCAGTTCAGGTCCCGGTTCGAAGTAACGTCTACCCATCATTGATACCAAACAGCTAAAACGAATGGTTGTTACAGTTACCAGTAAATTATCTGTAAAGTAATTTGTGGGCTTGTATACATTGCAACTATACAACTTAGCATCTAGAAATGTGAGTAGAATGACGAATGAATGTTGGCATTGTGATAATATATAGCGTATACATATGGTAATCCTGTGAACACAATAGACGGACTACCAAGTGTAGAGATGCGAAGAATATGAGGAGGTAAATATATAAGTAGTAATAACGGCATGATATCTAGCAGCCCCGAGTATACCGAAGACAGCTGCCAACATAGCATACAAAAGCAAGCAAGGTAACATAACATTAGCAGTAAACAGAAGGTTACAGGTGAATAACGCCTCAACTAGTGATAAAGAAAGTCACTGTGAAGTGAAAGAAAGTGAATAATACATTGGACCTGAGCAGCGATCCTGCATCGGCAGCAGGGTAGATTGAGATCACAGGGACCCCCCCTTAAAGCTTGCAAGCTGTCATAGCCTCAAGTAGCATACCAAATTGAGGTTTAAGTATGTATTAGATGATAGAGAATAGATCCAGAATTACAATATATTGAATTAGTTTTCAAATATACCCCAGAAGTAAAAAAAATAGGAAAAATCCCAGGCCTTTTCCAACAGCCAGGAGTCTGCTCTGAGTAAAATTGGCGATTTGGGCGCATAGTGCGTGATGTCATTAAAGTTTCACTGGATGACAGCTGAACAGTGATGGCCACGCTGCCCACATTGAATCACAGAGGTTTGCCAGCAAATGCAAGTCTCCAATTTACCTCTATTTTACCATATGACCAGCACATTTATAGAAGAAGATTCAGATTTATCCGAGTTTGAAATCGCCTGTGTGAGCTGTGATACAATGGATTCAACTGATGAGAGCGATGAAGGAGAATTTACGGTGGAAGTAGCAGGCGGTGATGATGAGCTTCTCTTGGCCGGCGATAACATCCATCCGGCGACGCAACAGTCTTGTATTTTGCCGGGTAAAGCCCCGTACATGTTTGAGCCAATGCCACGGGAAGCTCAAAGTATGGAGGTTGACGATGCCCAAGGTACCGTAGCTATAAACTACGAGACGCTTAGGAAATAACTAACGGCAAATTTAAATATTTTAATATTTAATTAATATAAGTACCGAAATGTTAATTTTATCAGCTTTTAGGAATAGGGATGCTTAGTTTATATTCACAAGTGAAACAAAGGCAAAACAGATCACCGATCACCCACCCCCCCACCCGCACACCCCCTACGGCTACAAAGTGTGAGAATCGAGTCCATGCATCACGATCGTATCAACTGTATTTTATCTGAACATAAACACTAAATCAGTTCATTAATTCCTATTTTCTTGGACTAAGATCATGTTTTCTAGTGATTCTAGATTCATCTATTGATATGTTTATCATTTTGCTTGCACGAGATTCAGTCTGATTGATGCATAATGGACCGTGTGTAATGCTCTGAATTACCAAGCACTCGGCCAATATGGCGCTTGCTTCGATAGTGGTAGGGGATCGGGAATACTGACTTCAAAAGCTTTCGAATACTAGATCGAAATGATACAAATATTCTTCCAATATTGTTCTAATGTCATGGTTTTCTGTTAGAATGTACGATTTCATTCAAATGTTCACTCTAGACGATTGATCCTGCCACTTGCCCCATATTTTATCCCCCTTTTATCCTCAATATCACCAACGAACGTAAACTACGCGTTATAGGAATTACAAAACAATATTCGTGTACTTACAGTGTGAAATAAATCAACGCATCGTTGTTATTTTCTGCCTTGCATGGAAAACCTTTCAAATTTTACGCAAAATTGACCCTACTGATTTAAAAAAAAATATACAGGAATTATTTTTTGACAAAAATATTCTGCTTTTCTGTAAACTTGATCATGATTTCTATGTAGAAAGGACAATCCCTCTATATTATTGTATATAGACTATCGCTCTGCGGGGATTTCCTTTGGCTGGTGAAACACCAATGACGTCATTTTCCGTGTTGCCAACGTATGGACCAAAAGAAAATGATTTTTCTGCTAATTAGGGATGCGTTGGGTGCATTGCAGTTTTGACCTTGTAACACCTCCAAATGTTGACCGAAACACCTGAAATTTTGTATATACGACCAGGAGAGCATTAGCTTTAATTTGGTATATAATATGGGTGTATCATTTTGTTTGACCTTTAAGTACAAAATAAGTGAATATAAATTAAACATCATATGCAGACTGGAACAAATGTTTCTAAGTTGATTTTTAAAGTCATTGATAGAAACACAACAACAGATGTCCATGGGAAGAGAGTTCCATAATTTAGGAGCACATGAAGAAAATGCCCCATCACCAAGGGAGGATAATGTTCTAGGAGTTGTTAGCAAAAGTTTATCAGAAGATCTGAGAGTGCGGCTTGGTATATATGGGGCGAGAAGTTGGCTTATATAAGATGGTGCAAGTCCATTTAGCGATTTCCATGTGAGCAAAAGAATTTTGAATACAATCCATTAACGGATGGGTAACCAGTGAAGCTGTATAAGAGTTGGAGTTATGTGATCATGCTTGCGAGTTTTTGACAATACACGAGCAGCTGCATTTTGTGTCCGCTGAACTTTATCAAGGAGAGTATTTGAAATTCATGTAAAAGTGCATTCCCATTGTCCAGTCGAGAAGTGACGAGTGCGTGAATGAGAATTGTGGCCATATCATCTGACAAAATTTTCCGAATTGAGCTAATGTTACGTATTTGAAAATATGCAAAAAGATCAAAGTTGTGTGCAGCAGCTTTGAAAAGTGGTTTCTGTACAAAACACGTTGAAAGAAAACATTGAAAGAAATTGCCATTGAATTGTTATCAGGAAAAAATCCATGCTTAAACGTACTGGAAATGTTTGTGAATGTCAGCACTGAGGAATGTGACGCCAATGTCGACTCCACAGTTCAAGTCAAAGTGGATGGTGAGTGGATGGATTCCCCAATGACTATCAGTCTAAACGATTAAAATGTAGTAAATATGTCAGTGAATTTCATAAGAACAATTAAACATTGCATTTTGTGTAGATGAAATGATAAAACAGCAACTGGATGATATTAAAAAAAAACATTCCACATAAGGTTTTTTAAAGGGATAAGCAGCAATTTGCTAATCCAAAACATCGAAAAAATCATCAAAATTCATATTTTTTAAATTTTTTTGGTTGGCTTGAAATCCGTGTATTAAAGACAAGGCAGTACTTTTTATCTGATTCTGTAATTTCAATACGTGTGTATCAAAATTCCAACTTGAGATCAAAAAAGCCTTTCCTGTTGAATATCCCAGATTTTAAGCATGATATTGTGCACCATGATCAATACAGTTTGACCTCAAACACAAACATATTGATCTTTGTTTATTCTGTATTGGTGTAAACCACAATCAGCTGTTTAGTGTAGATTTTGAGATGCCATCGCTGTATGTTCATTTACAGGAGATGGTATGACAAATACTTCATTTTTTTCATTATTTGGTGGTTTGTTTCTACATTAAAGTAGTAATATGGAATTGTTCATACTTATCCCTGATTTATGAGTAAAAAAAATGCATTTCCACATTTTTCAATTCTCTCATATTATTGCTGCTAATCCCTTTAATAACTATGGTGGGCTTTGATAAACTATGATGGCCTAACCACAGCATCAGGCAAGGCAATACTGTATTTCTTTACTTTCAGGGTTCCCAGCCACTCTGGAAAACATGTCTTTGTCAAAGGCACGTGTCGAGGGTGAAGCCTTCAGTCAAGTGGAGCAAGGCGTCTTTGCGCAAATAGCCATACATATGTGCAAGCATATTATTATGTGGTCAGCATATGGGAGGAGGGGTGTACCTACTAGTTAATTGGTGCTAACCTTATTTGTCACAACTGAACCATTTCTTTGACCACAATACAAATGACTTACAGTAACTTAAAACAATGCCACCAGAGGGTAGTATCTAATTTATTGACTGCAATGCATATGCACGACACCATTAAGTAATTCCATTGATGTCATTTTCATTGCCCAATCAGTTCACAGAATAGTTAGGGAAGAATGTTCCTAGAAATTAAAGAACAACAAAGCACACAAAATATATGCGACCAAATGTGTTTGCGAAAAAGATCCCCATGAGAGAGCTGAGAGGGCGCTATAGCACATGGTATACAGGGACCAGATTATCAAATTGCTGGGTGTTCACATGGGGCAGGTAACGTGTGTTGTGACCTTCATGTAACCTGGTGCCCTCATGTGACCATTGTGCAACCCATGTGACCTTTGAGCGCCATATTTTTTTAGTGACTTGTGCCACTGATGTTTACTCACTAATCCCACCCACCTAATAAGAATAGTTTCATGAGGCACAAGGATTAACAACTTGTGCGAAACAGCTGTGAAATAGATAAAACCCAATTTATGATTACTGCACTTAACCATTGTTAGATTTATGTAGCGTGCGTGAGTTCAGTACACGCTATTGTTTCAAAGGGCTAATTAAGGTAGATTCTGAGAATTTTGAAATTTAAGTTTTTTTGTTGTAATCCTAAAAAAGTGTCACCAAAAACTGATCATTCCAAAGTTTGACGTGAGATGAAATTGATATTTTGTTTTTGATGTAACAAAACCTTTATGTTCATCACTGAATAAACATTCAGATAATCCTCCTACTCCAACAGTGCCACATAGGTGAACTGTCTCTTCAAACTGGCAAATAATTCACATGCATCATCTATGGTCAGTGCCCAGAGCAGTGGCGTACCAAGGCAAAAAAAGGTTTGAGGGGGCAAATTGGTAAATCGTTCCCGGTGATTTGCTCCCAAAAAGTCTGGATTTGTCCAAATGCGCGCGTAGCCAGCCGAAAATTGCCGACTTTACTTTAATTTTGCCCAAATATGGGCTGAAATTGGTGAAATTCCCGGAAAAGAGGGATAAAATAACACTTTTGGCCCAATCGTCCCACTTTTCGAGCCAGAGGGGGCAACTTGCCCCCTGGCCCAGAGGGTGTTTTTGAGTCAATCCACAATGCACCAAATTTTGGGAAAATTCACTTCAATAAGTTCATGTGAAACCCGCAAAAAATCCTATTCTTAACACATAAAAATCTTGACTTTTATGCTCATTTTCGGCAACAAAGTTCTAGTACTTTTTAGCTGATCATGAATGTCTTGTAGTTATTAAACTTCTAGACAGTTTATCCCTAGATACTGACATGTGTTTAGCACGTTGACCTCTACATATGGATAGCGGGCTGCCGCACAGTTGAATGGTCGCCGAGTGTCACAACAGGAAGTTGCTTTTCTACCATGGTAATATGGCAGGAAACAATGCATACACCTGCTGGTGCACATATTCCACACAGATGTTCTATTGTTTTACAAAATTCCTTTAACTTTGACAAGGTGTATGCATTGTTTCCCGCCATATTACCAAGGTAGAAAAGCAACTTCCTGTTGCGACACTTGGCGACTCAGACCCACTATCCATGTGTAGAGGTCAATGGTTTAGCACAATGCAGTATAGGCACATTGGAATGCATTATGGGATTGATTCAAAACACCCTCTGGTCAGTGCCTTTGGGTTGTACACAGATTTTGGATCAGTGGTCAACAAGGGGTCATTAGGGTCATTTTGGCCAACTTATTGTATAATGAGTCGCATCTGTTCTCAAAGGTTGTTTCTCCTTAGAAACATAAAAAATGAGGGTTTTACCCTTCAACCATCTGCCATTTGAAAATGCAATTTCTGTTCAAGTGCTAAATCCTACCATTTTAAAGCTTTTCTTTTTCACTTCTATTCATGTTTGACTCGTATCATTATATTAGATACTTGGCAGCTATGCTCTTGCATGCTCGCTACACTACGATGGATGTCTGGTGGAGCAATTCCTGCTAGGATGTATAAGTTGTCCGTTGGAGTTGGGCGAAGACATGCTGTGATAAGCCAGCAGGAATCATTTAATGCTGGATCAAGCTTCTTGGCATGAGTTGATCTTTCCCATACAGGGCAAGCATACTCTGCACATGAGTTTTGAGTAGCACAGGGCTACTGTGCTTGTTCTGGTATGAGGTGTTCGTCTATCACAGGCGCGATGCGGTTGAGCAGGAGACGTTCAACAAGCTTGCAGGTATGGCTGAGGAGTGATATTGGTCTATAGCTCTTGGAATTAGATAGATCTTTCTCAGGCTTTAGGATTGCCATTACATGTGCTTTCCTCCAGATCTTTGGGAACCTGTGGGAAACAAGGCAGCAATTGTAGAACTCAAGAAGCCACTCCTTTGCTACTGGGCCGAAGTTTTTCAGCTGCTCACTTTAGATGTTGTCAAGGCCTACTGCTTTTCCTGGTTGAAGTTTAGCAATACCGGATTCCAATTCGTCCATGTTGAAGGGGCGAGTGAAACCAGGGTTGCCACTATACCTCTTAAGGTCTTCTTGCTGCACTTGCCATTTAAAAGCAGTTGGGTGTAACATTTGGCTGCTGTGGAGGTTCTGTTGGATCCCCTCAAAGCTTTTGGATGTTGGGCCAGCGACTTCCTTGTGACTTGCCATCCCTGCTCATGGGAATGGTGCGTCGGAGGCCCCGGGTTCGAATCCCACCACGAATGTCCAATCTTCTTTAGCTTCTATCCCTTTACCCCTTCCCTTCCTCTCAGGAGACAGGCTAGAAACCAAAACAGTGTTAGGGTTAAGCATAATGGTACGACCTACATTTTCCGACCTTGAAGTGACTGAAATATGTGCTGTGAGTTTGTACATGAATGGGGTGAGCACAGACCAAACGAGATAAATCCATTAAAACTTAACCATATGATCCTCCAACTGGCTTTGAAATGCTACTAGGGGGAAACCACTTGGGCACAATTTCAACTAGACTTGGTTAGAAGAACCACTAAACCATGCTTCATATGGCTTGTACACAGTTAATGGTCAGTGGTCATCGAGTGTTCAATATGATAATTTTGGCCAAAATCTAAGAAATCATTCTTCACTTACAAGTAAGGTGTGCTAATCATGACACTTGTGCCCATAGATTGCCTATAGGCAGTGGCTATAGGTTGTACACATATTTTGGATCAGTGGTCAGCAAGTAATCATTTGGGCAAAAACTAACATGGTGAAGGTTATCTTTTACCCCCACTGACTTAAAAAGCATTGCAGGGTATTGCAACAGCACAGCAGATTCCTGTGTCTGTGTGTGTGTGTGTTCCATTTTGGTCAGGCTATGTGTGTGTGTGTGTGTGTGTTTTCCATCTGGTTTGTGCTGTTATTCTTGCATGCTTTGCCATACTAACTTCATACTTGGTCACAGGAACCACTGACCCAAGGCTAATATAGGTTTTTTTTTTTTTTTTTTTTTACAAGTAAGGTGTGCTAATCATGACACTTGTGCCCATAGATTGCCTATAGGCAGTGGCTATAGGTTGTACACATATTTTGGATCAGTGGTCAGCAAGTAATCATTTGGGCAAAAACTAACATGGTGAAGGTTATCTTTTACCCCCACTGACTTAAAAAGAATTGCAGGATATTGCCACAGTGCAGCAGATTCCTGTGTCTGTGTGTGTGTGTTCCATTTTGGTCAGGCTATGTGTATCTGTGTGTGTGTGTGTTCCATTTTGGTCAGGCTATGTGTGTCTGTGTGTGTGTGTGTTCCATTTTGGTCAGGCTATGTGTGTCTGTGTGTGTGTGTTTTTTTTTTTTTTTTTTTTTTGTGTGTGTTTTCCATCTGGTTTGTGCTGTTATTCTTGCATGCTTTGCCATACTAACTTCATACTTGGTCACAGGAACCACTGACCCAAGGCTAATATAGGTATGCACATATTAACCTCTAATGACATCTATGTGACCTTTGATCCCGATCTCCTAACTTGGTTAGCTTGTTGGTTTAGGTTAACCTGGTAAGGTTGACTAAAAAGGTGAACTTCTGCCCATTGTCCAAATTTGACAAAACTTGGTATGTGGGTAGTCAGTGGTGCATGCAAGTAATAACCGCACACTGTGTCATCACTATTTGTGCATATAAATGAGCTCATTTGCTTATTTGTTTGATTGACTCATTACTAAAAAGGTGAACTTCTACCAGATCCCAATGTCCAAATTTGACGAAAACTGGTATGTGGGTAGTCAGTTGGTGTATGCAAGTAATATCCATGCACTGTGTCATTACTATTTGCGCATATTAATGAGCTCATTTGCATAGTTGCTCCCTGCCAGGGGATTCTCTGTAAGTTTCAAAATTAATTTAGAAAAAAGTCAGCATAATTTTGTTTATGATATAGCCCTAGATGATGCATTTACACTCTCTGTTTAGGTGGGCATTAAGTAATTTTTCAACCTGGGAAGAATAACCATTATAGCATTTCTTTTCAAGATTCAGCTCACTGCTGATTATATTAAAGATACATGTCATGATTCCAGCACCTTCTGTTATATTAATCGTTCACTATATATCCCTGAGAAAGCTTATTGGCAAAATTTGAGCTGATTTGGACCTTGTGGTTTTGTGTTGTGAGCAAATGCTTGTTTCCCATAGGCCA
>JAMKCH010002574.1:0-77871 GCA_023653785.1 Ophioderma brevispina | reverse complement strand
ATCTGAACGCATTGAAATATAACGGGAAATTAGCCGTCGTATGGTGAAAATACGACTTTTTTACGTTTCACATAACAGTACTTATGACTTGTCGCTTTATATCATTAATGCATTGCATGTCAACAAACCTCAGCAAATTTAAAACTTAAAACTTCAGATGTTTTCTTATAATGCAAAATGAAAAAATAAATGATTGTTTAATTCCATAGTACAAACATGAAATCTCCCGGTAGAATTTCAATGGCGATTTTCTCGAAAAACCGACATTTAGTCAGATAAGACAGTATGTGTGCATGTGGACGACGAAATGTAATACAAGCACGACAAATTTTAATCCCCAAAAGCATTTTAAAGAGATGCGTTTTCAGGAGACACTAACACTTAAAGCCACTATCAGTAATTTGGTAAATCAGAAAACCAAAAACAAATCATCAAAAATCAGATTTTTACATGCCTGGAACTAGTATGGTATTCTAACATACCCTGCAAGTGAGCAACCAAAAACGCAGCCTAATAAAGACAAAACGGTTATTTTCGTCTTCATTGTCCGAACGGAAACTTTCTACAACACGTATTGAAGGAGATTTGTATCTTTGAAACACTGCCGTTTACTTCCTTTTCTGTTAATTCTTCATTTGTAAAATTAAATTATGAGAATTCTACCAGAATTATCTTCACTTTTAAAACATTCCTGCAAATTTCAAATATGTTCACTCTGTCGATAAATCACTGATGTGTCTCTTTAAGTTGCCAAGCTAAAAAAAACCGTTATGACCAAGGGGTGGGGGTTCCTAGGGACCCAACCCAGTAACCACTTTCCCAGGGGAGTTTGATCATGAAACTAACACAAGTAAATGTGGGTCACGTAAGAACTACATACCCACAATGAAATCATATGAAAAATCTGAACTTTGACCTATGACCTATGGCAATTGAATGGAAATTTCACTCTCCGAAAAAAGTGGTTCAAACATTTCCTCCTCAGCAACTCAATATAATGTTTTGAACCAAAATAAATTCATAATATTGCAAAATAATACATCTTATATTTTTCTCAGAAACTTGAAATTCACCTTGGTCTTTCACATAGACTTACACATTACGGCAACGTCATAACCAAAATTAAATTGATGCTATCAGCATATAAAGGTTATTTGATTAAGTATTATTAATAATTAGTAAATTGCCTTCTTAGGTATATATCAAGCAAATAAATCCCAAGATTTAATACTTTAATTTTTTAATTAGTAATCTTGATTTTTTCACTTCGTTTGTCCAAGGGGGGTTCCTAGGGACCCAACCTAATGATTTATTGAAGCCGTGGACGGATTTAATTTTTTTTTTGTATCAAGAGATAGCATATTCATAAATCAGAACAATTAGCAAAAAAAACGTGAAAACTTTGATGCGTAACCGACAAAATCGCAAAAAAACAAACCCAAAAGTTGGGTACTATGTACCCTCCCCCATTGGCACTTAAATAGGGATTTAGTGGTATTAATCTATCGGCACAGATATAATGAAATATCCCTAGATAAGATGTACCAGATGGTTTTCATGTCATTGGAGTATAAAAATATTTCCTTGCGAAGAAAACACCATTTTCATGCTTAACTTTCGATTCAACGAAGCCGCCATGTTTAATTTTTACGCTATCGTTTTGCCAAAAGGCAATGTTTCGTCTGTTCACACAATTGAAAGATGATCGGTGGTTAGTCAAGTTATGGCCTCCCTTTTTCTGATTAAAATATAAGATTTCAATTTTGTTGATAAAGATTTATCACGGAAAAAGTCTGCGCTGTGTTGATGTTGAAAGAGAAAGCGGAATTCCCCTAGAGTTGTTTGTGTAAAAAGGCACCTGTTAGATAGATTGCACAATAGAGGAAATGGGGAATCCTTAAGTGTAAAAACTTAGTAAAACTGAGTCAACTTGTTTATACTTAAGATCAAAACATGGCATGATCTGGGGTTTCCCCATAAAGTTATATACAAGGGGGTGAAGCCAATCAAAACCAGTCGGCGTGCTGGGCGTGACAT
The DNA here is from genome assembly GCA_023653785.1 of Ophioderma brevispina. Classification (NCBI taxonomy): domain Eukaryota; kingdom Metazoa; phylum Echinodermata; class Ophiuroidea; order Amphilepidida; family Ophiodermatidae; genus Ophioderma; species Ophioderma brevispina. Next base: position 75,834 of record JAMKCH010002574.1, on the reverse strand, counting down.
TTTGAAGATGCACGGCATAATATTAGTTTGGGTGCTTGTATACACACATAATGTCAATGCGATACAAACAATCGAAAAATATCAGTTGTTGGATGTTGGGTGCTATTGGGTGGTTAAATTTTGTCCTACCCATGGCCACACAACGAATGAAATGACACGTCAGTCGTCTTGATTTAAATAAACCGCCTCAATGAATAACATCTTTTCACCTAAGCGCGCATTGCATTCTGAGAAAAAAAGAGTATCCTGAGCACAATGATCCGGTGCATTATTATTACACCTGGTCCACCTCTAACACATACATCAATTTGTATCACACCGATAGTGTCTGCAAATCGGCACCCACAGTATGTGGAAGAAGCGGAGGCTGCCAGTGCTTTCTATTGTGGTACTCTCGGTTGGTTTCTTCGGGTCGGCAAAAACATGCGAGACGATGAATTTCTAAAGAGATGACGTAACGACGCTTTTATTACCGTCTCTATCTATATAATAGAACCTCTTTGGTTATATCTGGGAAGTGATTAATTCAGAGATGTTAATTTATGTGGATGTCAATTGGTCAGCTAGTGCCAGGTTATGTTATCATTTCATTCTACTGTTGGCTTTGAAGCCAAAGTGCTGGGAATCAAAATAGGGATTCCAAATTGTGACAGATAGAAATCGTGGTGATTATCTTCCAGTTCAAGTCAAGTAAACTTTAATTATCCATAAAATGAAATTTAGCACATGAAGCTCAAGACAACATATAAATATAAACCGATACATAAAAGAATTTCAGTCAAAAGATACAAAATAAATACTTTTCGTAAAAGCTGACTACATGTAATGCTCACCCCGCTGATGCCTACAATTGGGGAAGCCTAATAGCCCGAGGTACAAAGGGGGAAGGTAACGGTCTGTCAAAGCACGAGGTAGACGCATAACGGCGGACCTAGGAATCCGCTGACACAGGAAGCGATCATGAAGCGGATGACTATATCAATCCATCACATCAGAGCCAACTTCTTACTCCTCAGGAGATCCTCGTATGTAGATTAAGAAGTCCGGCCGCGCCGGCCCCTAAACATCCGTTCTATGTCTTTCACGATTCTGTTAATTCTGTCTATGTCGCAGACTTGTGCACTACCACCCCACGCACAATAGCAGTACTCGCTTAAACGAAAGAGTTAAAAACCACTCCTAAAAGAGTGAAATCTCACTCCCAAAAAAGAGCCGTGAGTGACGCATCTTTAGAGTGAGATCCACTCAAAACAAGAGTGAACAAAATAACTCTAAGGAAGAGTGAACTGATAACTCCTTTTTAGAGTGAACCAGTTCCTCTTATAGAGTTGTGATTCTTTAAGGATTGTGTTTGTTTTGGTGAGTATATTGTCTGTGTAGGTCATACTTCTGCATCGTGACAGGATGAATATTGTGGCGCCTCCTGGCATGATTCAGTGTAGTCATTCCATGACGTGCTATTGATCACGGTATATTCTGCCCGTGACCTGTCATGATCGTGCCTTTCGTACATGTGTAAGCCTAGCCTGGTCGGGAGCCTGGCGCAGACTAACCGTATGTACGAGTTAAATACCACTTTGTCTGTAAATGCTGTGAACTGTGATCGACACATACAATATACTCACTCACCCGTGAAAGATATCTATGATTTCTTCACTATTTCAACTTCGTTCAAAAACCCGTTTCTGAGGTCTCACTTAACTCGTCAGCCATGTTGTTCGAAAATATCACGCGATTTGCGGCGTTTCTTTCTGATTTGGCTATTCGTTCACTCACTCCGAAAAGAGTGAGCATTTTCTCACTCTTTAGAGGCGAAACCCGGTCGATAAGAGTGCAGAGTGGGCTTCACTCCGAAGAAGATTGGCATTTTGAGCCCCTCGGGGTAAGAGAGTGATCTCTGTTAACCGAGAGTGAAGGTGTCGGGTTGCATTTCTCCTCTTTTAGAGCTACAAGCCACTCGATTAGAGTTAATTTTAAAATAACTCGAAATTCCGAGGTGATTTCACTCTTTCATTTAAGAGAGTATCTCCACAACCACTTTCAATCACTGGAGTTGTAAAAAAGAGTGAGAATCTCACGATTGACAAGTAAAAAAAGTTAAGTTTTTCTGAGAACATACATCTGCTCTTCTGTCTTTTGATTAAAGAATCGATGTGTGTGTGTGCCAGTTGAGTTTGTTGTCGATCATAATGCCGAGATATTAATATGACAAGACACGATCCACGACTACCTTGTAGAAACCACAGGGCTTGGAGTGACTAGGCATGTTTCCTGAAGTCAAGGTATTCATTTCTTTGGTTTTAGAGGACATTTAATTCCAAATAATTGGAATTGCAATAACTGACGAACCATTCAAGCTGATTTAGATAAGCCTATCATTATCCTTAGTAATGAGACCAAATCATGGCAGTATCGTCAGCAGATACTTAACTAGAGGGCTATATCATGATGGTTCGTGGAATCTACCGTCGGATGAAAAAGTGTGAATGAAAAGAAAGAAAACGGTTGCTAAAACTGTGCCTTGTGGATCTCCGAGTGTTCGATTGGAACTGTGAGATTAGAACAGATGTGCCATACTTGTATTCTGAATTTATTGTGAAACGATTTGTCAAATAATCCAAAATCCATACCAGGAGAGAGCTTGGGACATTACTATGAGTTAGTAATTCTTGATTAATAAATGCGGGATGATGAATAGTATTGAATGCAGAGAAGAAAAATCAAGAACATAATCCTGCAGACTTAACGAACATATCACGGTCACAGCGAGGGAGTGCAATTTGTCTAAAATCACAAGAATGGCATCAGCACAGCTGCGATTGCGTCTGTACGCAAAATGTAATGGATCACATAATCCTCAACCATAAGTACTTAAAAAAAATCTTAAAGGAAATATGTACATGATTCTGAATATTTGGAAAATTTGGTATGGATGGAAAGCTAAAGTAACGTACCGCATTACACATAAAGCAAAATAAGTTGGAAATGGTCCACATTGTTGAGTATTTTGGCCTTTTAATTTCCAGCCCAATAGCTTACTCGAAACGATTCGACAAATCCCACATCGCAGGCAAAATGGTGACGTCAAGTGATGACATCCTAATTTACGTCGTTGTGACAATCATATCGCAGTGTTGCCACTTCAATAATAATTAAACCAAACGAAATGAAACAAAATATGTCATTCTGTAACTTTTTTTTCTAATTTTATTATTACTTTTCATTGAATCCGCAATATACAGTGTCAGCAATAACAATTTCGAGTCAACACGATGTTCTTGGTCATCACTTTGACGTCCCACGATTTGGGCGCGCTTTTCGCTTTTGATCAATGAAGCGTGGCGAAAAATCCGCCCGTTTTCTTCGTATGTCAAAAAAGCAAAAATTAAAATGCCTTTTTGTTAATTACATCAATTTGTATATTTTTTCGGGAATTTGTGATGTTGTGACATATATTTTATGAATGTAAGTAAAACTGAGTTGACAAAAAATCTTGAAAATTTCCTTAAAGAATTTCTGCAGACCTTCATAGGCACTGATGTTAATGCCACGGGTTTCTGAGATCATTCATGCATGATATGATTGACTTCTTGGGAACGGGAATGATGCACGGGCACTTCCAAAGGTCAGGAACTAATTGCGCAATTGAAAGATAGGTTGAAAATAACTGTGAAAATCTTTGCCTAACTGTTTTCACATAGCTTATAACAATCTTGGGGTTAATTTTATCGTCCCCCAGACTTAGTAATTTGATTTTTTGAACTCGCCGATACACTTCATACTCAGACACCTGTATAAAGGCACATTTCCACCTGAAATTAAATTCATTTTCCAACCATTATGCAAGGCTGCGAATTTCACCACTAAGTATGTTTTGGGTCAAACGTTGTAAAAGACATTCAGATCGTTAGCATAATCAACAGTTTATATCCGGTAGTAGGTACCTGTACCGAAGCACCTGAATGCCCACTCATGAGACGAATTCATCCCACAAAAAAAAACCTGCTCATATTATTTTGTGTGAATTTTTGTTCAATTTTTGACTTCAATAATTTGTTTCAATTCTTTTTGAACCTCTTTCAATTTAAGCTCTATCCCGCAGACCAAACACTTGTTTTTTTCTTGTTAATTAACTTTCTAACAGCCTTAGTGACCCATGGCTTGTTATTTGGATACAACTTAACAGTTTTCACTGGGATTATTGACCAACACAAAGTTAATGTAACCACTAACGGCGTCCGTGATTTTTTCATTCAAATCCATATTTGCATTTGTAAACACATCCCATCAGTACAGTTAAATGATGCTTGTAATTCTTTCACGGCTCATCACTCCATCTCTTAACAGTTATTTGGCGTGGTTAATTTCGTGCTGGACAATAGTTCTGTATTTTGGTGCTAACAAAACCAATGGTGATCAGCTATTCCTAATTGCGGCGTGATAGATAGGCGTCCTTCACAATTGGTAAACATAAGTCAACGTAGCATCACCCCGGGTAGGACATGAAACGTGCTGATAGTACTGAGAACATTTTTCAAGAAGGCATGATTAAAATCTCGTCAATCATAATAAGTGCATCAGGAGATTTGCGCTCAATATCCTGAATAACAGAATATAGTTCTGCTCTGCGTTTTCGCCACTTGCCTTTTTAGGGATGTAATAGCAGTGAATGACGTGAGGGAACATTCTCTTGGTAAATAATAGGGGCGTAAGCTCATTGGTCGTATATCTAGATTTGGTGAACAAGCATGACGCTTCAAAGTAACATTATTAGGATGACACCATTGTGTTAAATATAAACACAAACACCCCCTCGCTCTTTTTTTCTGCGTATCTTCTAGAATCCGATGTCAACAAGAATCATTTTAAAGCCCTCAATAGAACATGGTTTGGATGATATACTGTGGAATTTAGGTCGGCGAGGGATTTTTTTTAACTTTGTCGTCTTAGCTGCTGGACAAAATTATATACCTTTCAGGGGACTGAGAAGATCCCAGGGAATATATTACTTGAAGATTTTCAAGCGTGACTTGGCATACTGTCATTTTGGAGTCTGCGAGTGAGGACATATCAACATTGAACTGCGAAACGCTACTTTTTAGTTGGAGACATAATTGAACTCTGAGTATAGATAGATAGATAAGATGTTGAAATTTGAATTGTATAGATAAGATTAAATTGTTGCTTTTGGAGCAGGACCCAATTCTTTGATCCAATCTAGTTAAAATCATTAAATTGTTTTATTATATAAAATTTAGATACAATTGTGCACAAGGCGTCCATGTATTGTGTTTGAAGGTATTTCTGACCTTTGGACGCTACGAGACGTCCAAACAATACGGCCGTACGGAAAGTGTGTAGTCTGTGACACAGACTCCCGAAAAAATTATTATCTAAATTAGTACTGCAGCGAGAGATAAACGTTATCAGCTCGTCATAGCGAATGCTTGCAAATGAAACTAAATCTCAAATATCCCGGAAAACGAAGGGGTTACTCTGGAGATTTTGCATCAGAAGGTCCGTTTACTTGTTTTGTTTTAAATATGTACCGTAATGGGTCTGAACCTATAGAACCTAGCGGAAAATTGAATGTTTTTGCTCGCCGGTACTTCGTTGTGCTCGCCAAAACGGAAAAAGCTGAACACGCAATCGCTACGGGCCCCGCCATCCTTTCCCACAATGCATTCTGGTATATTCCAGTCTTAGATTTTTTTTTTCAAACGACTGGTTGTCAATTTAGTTTTTTTCAATTTAGAAACAGGCTAACGTACTTAACGTACAGCCGTATCATAAATCAAGTTCTGGCCTGTTATGAAAGACTATCGCGTTACTTTTAACATGAAATATAACACAGCTTTAATTTAACGTTTTCCTTTTAAAAATATATAAAATTTATCAAAATGCATACATTTTTGCCTAATTTTTATAAATGAGCCTGGAATCTTGAGAAATATAGTTTTTTAAAGGAAATTAGGAAACTCTTATCATACAAAAAGCGCTACTCGACCGAATATAAACCCCCGCGCCGCGCCGCAAGCCGCAAGTGGTGTATTGTTTAAGCTGCTAAAACTAACACGGGGATCCGTCTGCTGATTTTCAGTCCACGGAAGGGTATTTAGCCGGCTGACATGTTTTATAGTTTGTATCTTTATGACCCATTTTTTCACATCATGCGGGGACAATTGATATTAATTATTTAAAGAAACATATCAGATGTGGAATCTAAAAAGGGAATTTTATATGGGAATTACAGCCAATTTTGGAAAAAATAAAAGATTTGATTGCGTCACGCATTGATTGGTTTATTATTTTGATTCTGGGGACCCATTCAGAAAAATGACGTACGTATCTCTACATTGGAAAAAAAAAAAAAAAAACAAACATCCGATTATCGTCATCGTACGTCGGTTTTTTGAATCAGAGGGAAAGAAAAGGTGTAAATTTTTTACGTTTAGACATAATAAACGGTTGTCTTTTGGAAAAAAATAATAAGACACTTGGGCAGAGGGTCATGATTTAACATAGGTCGGATTTATATATATCGGTTCGCCCCCGAAGAGCAAAAACTGAATTGGAACCTGAACACGTGACCGGGTAAGGGACACGTGACACCAAAACTATTCATCTCGTTACCGTTTTTAAACTACAATACGGCAAAGCAGCAAGCAATTTCTGTTCTCTGTTGTAACAGCCCGTAATCGATCAAGATGTGAGACTATACATGGGGTTCTGTACAGGGAGGGTTAAGACAACGACTTGCTCGATTGGGGCATTGGGGATTCCAAACGGTAAATTATGAAAACTGAAAACTGCTACCATGCATTTACTAACGGGCAGTCTCGTCTCAGTAGTGACATTAAAAATCATCTCTTAAACCTTTGTTCAAAAGATCTTAGTAATATCATGATAATTAAGAAAAAAATATGAAGTCACATCAATCATGCTTCGGTTAAAATTACCTGTGCATACTCAAAACTCCAGAAACTTCCCCTGCAAAAGTAACTCTATCAAACCATGGAGGGTGTAGACATAGAAGGAGAAAAAGCTTTCCATCCCTTTGACCGATGGTCATCGCCGCCCCTTAAAACAGGTCGTTAAAAACTATTGTAGTGAACAATACAACACGAGGATCGATAGTGATGCACAACTATAGCATGTGCATCAACATGCATCGATGTACATAGTTAAGCAGTAGCGACATATATTTGGTAAAAGTGTGCATTCTTGATAAAAAGCATGAAAACTTGCCTAAATGTGTTACAATTAAATACTGAGTATGATTATTTTTAGACATGGAACCACGTCACCGTCAATTATCTTCAAGGTAAACAAGATATCATGTCGGATCATTTCTGGATCATTTATTAGAAGTAGATAGCACCTGTTGTTCCTTTAGATGATTACATTGATTCTAGTTTTTTAACTCGTACTTTTGGGCTTGTAAAAACTTGAGTTTTGTTAGCGCCCGTATTCTAAAGTATATTTGGAGGATTTAAAATTCTAAGTTGAATTGGGAAGAAAATGCCGTATCTAACAATGGCACCCAAACTTCACAGTGGCCGAAGTTGCCAGTTTTTAATTTTGTCCGGAATAAGTTGCCACATTTTGGTGAAAATCAATGGACCCTTGGCGATATCCGATTTTAACTTCAAAGAAAATCATGTTTTAAGCACATGATCCGTGTACAAAGTATTGTTAAAATGACGTCCCATCGCCATATTACCACAGCATTGTAATGTACATCGATGCAATGTGATGCACGTGCATTCAGCATGAACATGATCTCGTAGAGTCCGTTGTTTTTGCATGTATAGGCCTAATCCGAAATCTATTTCGGTATTCATGTTTTAGGAAATATACAGATGAATAAATTCGTTATCAATGCAGCATATGTAAATCCGATTGTTCCATTTGTGGCTTTTGGTGATAACATGTAATGTGATATGACTTGTATAGCATTTTCAAACAATTCACCGAAATTATACCAATGTGAGCGAGTCCAGTATCGCTTCAATGAAATGTCATGGTTATGATAAGGTATTAAGCTTAAAAGAGATAAGAGAAATTTCCGCCTATTTTCCAATTTTTTAAAACATTTACCAATATATTAAATCAAACCTGGAGGGACAATAAGCCGAAAAGCCATTCTTCATGTATAAATGCTTTTGTAATTTTCTGTGTGCATGACAGATATCCGCGTATGCTGTTTATGGGGCCGATCAGGACAGAAGGGGAGTTCAAAACTTAGTGTTTTGTTGTGTTCTTTGCTTTGTTCAAAAACCTACAAAATGTCCTCGGTTGATAATCTAACAAACAAAGCGCAAATTTACAAATTGTATCCTCAAAAATCTCGTGTCCCTTTAAATGAAGAAGAAGGCCGTCTTTGATTAAGTCGAAAGTAGATCCATGAGGAATGTTTTATGTCTGTGTTAGAGTTATGCAACCTTAATTCGGTATGTTTAATGTATTTTGACCTAAATTGAACCTTTGTGGACCTTAGGTGACATTGAACTGAACTGTGCAGGTGGGGGGGGTTTTTTGTTTTCCTATCCAATTGTTTCAAATTTAATTCTTCACCCTCTCTGCAAATTTGATGCTGTTATAACAAAATGCACAACTTTTACCATTATCTGCTTCACTAACATTACAATTCTGTGGTAAATATGACAATGGGCGAACAAATTGAGAAAAGGAAGGGGAAAAGCGGGCAACTCCGGGGCACTGTCAAGGTGGGTCATTGTTTTGTGGTTAGATACGGCATTATTTTCTGCCCAATTCAGTTCCGCATTCGTCTCCAAAATATCAACTTTAAGAAATACGGCCGTTTCAAAACATCAGTTTTCAAAAAACTAAAATCATGTAACTCATCTTAGGACATGCTATCTCCGATTTTTTTGGACTGAAATACTCAGATTTCGGCTGTAATCGACTCAATCTCTTGTTTTCGTCCCCACATGTAAACAAACCACTGCGCATAGGATATACCTTCTGCGCACAGGTCATATCTTGGTCAAACTGAGCGTGCCCAGCTTCTGTCGGATGATCATGAAACATGAAAGAGTACTCCCTACCGAGAAGTGTTGGTCTTGCTTTTACAATGAGTTGCCAAGTGATAAATTGGGATAATCGGCGTTGCCGTAATGAATTAGGGAAGAGATTTCTCCTTCTCTCCTACCTCCATGATCAAACATAATACCTGAACATAAGCGCCATGGCTACAGTGCGATGCGCTCTTGTAGCCATGCGCACCCGAACACTTATATCAAAACAAAAAGCCCTATTATAATTATTAACACCCCAAAAAACCATTGCACTCCGGGTACATTAAAGTTTTACCGTAGATGCTGAACCACAATTAGTGGGTTTCGAAACAACTGATTCTATTACAATGTATTGAAAACCGGACTTCGTAATGCTGGCACTGACGGCCATATGGTCATCCAAAAAAGAGCCCAAGGCATGGATGGGTAAGAGCCGTCATTTTTATACACAAATTTGTTCCCAGTGAAATGTGGATAAGCGACAAACAGACTACAGAATCAAGCAATTCAGTGTGAGCTCATTGTATTTGCCCGTAGGATGCAGGTATCTAAAAAACGTGCACAGGGATACAGCTCTGTTAAAAACAGGTGTCTCTGGAATGCCTATTGTGTTCGGTGACCAAAGGAGTCCGCCCGTTGATACATTTCATATAATATACAATTAATATTATGTAGCCAATCCATGGATAGAGATTAGTGATTACAGTGCGACTGAACCGCGATATTAAAACTATAAAAAATTCCACATGTCCACGGTTTCATGGATTGTTATTGTTAGGCCAACCTAAAGCCTTTGTTAATCACCCAAAATGCTGCTATCCAAAAAACACCCATCTTTACATTTTTCTCAAATCACTGAAGGTTTTAAAAGTGTATTTTTTTTTGCAATAAAAAAATTCTAAACGAATATCGCTCCTATCCTCAAACCGAATTCACAAGGATGAGGCTTCTGGCAAAGTTGCTGAAGTCACGGGATATAATATTTTCGCTGGCTTCTGTTTCGGTATTGCATGCGGCCGTTGTAAATATACTACAGGGAAAAAAAATGGTAGCTCCATGATTGCTGTACAGTTATGTACCTTTTTCGCAATGAATTCTCCAATGGCCATTGAAAAACCATCTGGTACGTTTTAGTTAGGATATTTAAGTATATAGGTGCCGATAGATTCATAACCAATAAAATCAATTTAAGTGTGTAAAGTGGTTGACTTAGGTTTGCAGATTAATTTGAGCAGGGAGATTAGGTCTACAAGACAACGGAGCGGCATATTGGACAAGCTTCCGTCTCCCCGTAAAACTTTGTATGCACTTTAGCAGGAACCTCAATAGATGTGTGAGGGAACGAACGCAACAACGGATTGGTTTGTGATATGCGGTAATTCTTTTCATGTAAGAAGGGAGCGTCAATCGTGTTGCTAAGTAAGAGCACCTTGCTACACTATTCGCTGCTCAACGGGTGCATGAAGGTTTGTACAAACTGACCTTATATGATCACGAATTATTTGCGGAGAACTAAGGCGCGAGCCCTAATTTGGCTAATACCGCTGAAATTAGCAATCTGTCATAATTTGGGCAAGCAAAAAGTAGACTGTTGAGCGTTCTAGTCTGAGAACTAACGAATGCGTGTTGGGTACAAGTGCGCTCAGCTGATTTTTCGATACAAGTACTTGCAACTTGGCAATCTTATGAACAGCAAAAGGAGCGAGATAGTGGAGATTTCAGTGATCTTCATGACAAGATTACTAACAATTACAACACCAAGATCACGAGCTGCGGCCGATGGATCAATGGTGGTATTACCAATCGTAATTGCTGGTGGAAGTGATTGGGTCGTAAGTTAAAACGAGTTGACAGATGAATGGGACCATGTTTTTGAATCATTCAGCATTAGTGCTTGTTATCACAAGCCCATGCCTGTGATATTCTGAAAAAACATATTTCGTGTTGTAACCGATGCTTTTACTTCGCTTAGATGGATTAAGAACACTAGATACCATTCGGTTCGGTCACATAAAACATGGTAATTTTAGATCATGCGAGGCAATAATGTCGCCCATTGGAGCTATAGCTAATATTGAGAGGCCAATTTCTGAGCCCTGGGTACCCCTCGTCAGGAGGAAAGCATCAGACGTGATACCGCAAATGTCAATGCATTGAGTACGGCCTTCAAATTATGACGAAACGAACCCCCAGTTTAAGGCAGAATGCTTGATTCCATAGCGATGGTGCAACCGCTCTGCAAGAGATTATTAGCAAATCACAAGCCACAGCGGAGAATTAAGCAAAAATAAGAATGCCATCATGGTGTTGATCGACTGTAACAAAGAAAGTCCAGTTTGGACGAGCAGAAGGGACATTTTCAGTGCTATGACATTTGCGGTATGCTGGCGGTATGGCGGCATGGAGCATGCAAATTATTTATTCAAAAATGCATTAACTGAGGAAGAAGCAACTTTTTCAAGTTATTCTTGAAACATAAATTTTAAATTTTAAATTGGCATATAGTCCAGCTTTTCTTCAAATTGGAAAAACTCCTGCAACTTTGACTACTTGTGGCATAACTCCTGTAGTTAGTGATTTATTTGCCCACACCAGAAATGTGGGAGCAGAGAGTCCGACATTCTTTAAGTAATGAAGATGGGAAAGGGCCCAAAGGGAAACGTTTTAAAATTGCGGACCTAGAAAATAATATTTCAACACCTTCCTCTGAACGCTGTGGGGGGGGGGGGTAACCCGGGCGTTGTGAACTACACTTGCACCAGTGGGCGCGTAGTTCTACAGATACATTAAGAGGATCAAGTTTTTCAAGCTCAGACCTTTAGAGGGGTCTTGATCTTGCTTTTGAAAAAAGATCAAACTTTAATTGCTAATTCTTTCACGTCATCATGTGACGGTAGTTAGAGGTGACACAGAGTAGTAGGACGCGTATCCATCAACAAGCCGAAATAAAAACTTTTTGCACAGTTATGACATTCAGAGATCTTGCGATAAGAATAATTACTTGCCATTTCTAGTTTTCTGATATATCGAGTATTTGTATAAAATACGCATTAGAGGAAACAACGGCTTGAAGATTTTGCCGATTTGATTTGCCCATACTGTACTTAATATCTGTTTCAATTAAAATTAAAAATTAGGTTAAAAACGCGTGTTTTTTTGTTTTTTGAAGTTTTAAATTTCAGATATATTTAACTAATCAGCTTCCCATTTATTTAGATATGCGAAAGATTATGTTAATGAAATACGTCACTATGTGAAAACGACAAAATAGCAATTTAAAGTTGTAAATAACCAATACGACGCGAATACGTAGTTATTTATGTGACGCGTTTGCGCAAAATACGTCACTATGTGAAAAACGATAAAATTACCAAATCTATGTACGAGCAGCGTGGCCACGGCGCCGGTCACGGTGAGGTCAGGTAGGTGCCTACCCCAAATACTCACTATGTTGACCCCCTTTTTGCTGCGCGGCGTATACTTCAACAATTGCAGAGAACGTGTGTGTATGAGGGCACTACGCGACAGTCCACCACACCCCGATGGTCTGTACCAAATACGTCGTATGTGAGCAGGACAATTTACGTTTTGTAAATAGTAATAATTAGTTACAATTAATAGTGTCTAATTAGCCACTTTGAGGTTTAAAATTTGTTGAATATGTAGAGTAGTACAAAACAAACCTATATGCCAAATTTCTCCAAAAAGTCGAAAATTTTCGAATACGTCACTATGTGACGCGGCCGACGATATGCTTTGCAGCTGTCACCGTAGGCTTGGCGGTCATATTCTACAGCCTGTCTAAAAAGTGGTACAATCAGAAAAAAATGGTTAAATATGTAATTTCAAAATAAGTAATTCTTACTGCAGATATTAATGAACAAATACCAGGGTTTCGAATGGAGTTTGTCAATCCAGAGATGTAATCAATTTAGTGCGATACACCAAAATCGATTTGTGCCACTTTTATGCATATGCACAGTTGTTTCGCGCAGTTGTGCCATGCTGTCTTGAAGCTCACAAACGATTGCAACTTGAGCAAAGAAACAAAACACAAGATTAATGTAAACAAATGAAGTCTAGTTTTCTCGATAACACAAGTTTTAATAGTCAAACATCATTGACTTTGAATTGAGAGGCTCATGTTCGTCTAATAAGGCGTTAAGAGTCTGTTCATAATTTGCGACAAGAGTTGAAAGATCATCAGGAGGGTCAGTAAACTGAGGGGATGATATCTTATAGCATCCTGAAAATTAGAGATTATAGCGGAGTTTAATTAATTTTGCAACACCAACGGTTTTGAAAAATAAAGAATATTATTTTTCTGTAAAAGGTTTTAGTAACCAATGGGGATGTAAAATATGTGTTTTATTTATCTTGTTTCACAGATGTCTCCACCGCAGCTATAACTGCTATGTCAAGCGACATCAACGACCATTTCAGCCTGATTATAAAATACTCACTGGATTGAGAATTACATTCCAAGCAAATGAAGGAGAAAAGACCTTTAGTTTGGAAATCTTAGATGATATCATTCCTGAAGAACAGGAGCTCCTAATGGTGTACATAGATAGTTACACCGGCGTCAATACCATCGGGGCATGCACCAATTATTACTATAAATGACAATGATGTACAGGAGTAGTAAAGTATGGAATTGTTAAAAAAGGGGTCTAAAACAGGCCGGGGGGGATATACCATACGGGTCCATTCTCCAGAGATCTTGGGCCCTCAATCAAAAGGGTAACAAAAAATTAATTGAAAATCCCCCCCCCCCCCCCCCCCCCCCCCCCCTACGAACCCCCCCCCAAAAAGATATGGCCCAATGACTTCCATGTTGTACTAACAGTCGATCCCTGAGTCCAAAAGAAGTAATAATTGCTTTGTTCACGACTTTTTGGGGGGACTGTTAAGTAACAAGCCTGAGACGAAATGGAAATTGGTCAAAGACCAAAAATGTTGCCGTCGTAAAGAAATTAATGTTAATCGGTCATGTTCTTTGGTCAAGTTCGTGACACATAGGATTTATAGATTAAAAAGTCCCTTGAAAGAAGTTAAGCATTATAGCACATTTTTGAAGAGCACCCAAAATTATCAAATTGATGAGATTTATGCAAATTGTCTAGTAACTATGCCTGGCCGGCCAAGGCTCAAAAGTGTGCATGCGTCATTAAAAGAAGGAGTTCTGTAATTAGATTTCGACACTGGAAACGTGACAATTTCTGTCTATCCATTCATGAAATAGCACAATCTCCCGAAAATATCGTAAACCTTACTTGCGTGAACCACAGAAAACTAAATGATGAGCTTGACAGTTTACCCGGGACTCTCAGCTGCATATTGAAAGACGTTTTCAGCGGCCGTTGAATTTTTATCGGGATCAAATATTATTCTCATTACAAAAAATTCCTTCATAATGCGACGCATACAGAAGTTCGAGCTTTACACCATTAATATTTAACTTGTACATGTATTGTACAGGTGTTCCCTAAAAATAAATGACAATCCTTGCATTCGGTGGTATATTTCAAAACACTGAGAATTATTCCAAAGTTTATAAAACGTTCTGCCTGACGAACTGTTGGTATATCCCGTTTAATTGTTGTATGATACGGTTCACTAGTTTTGACAAACAAAGGCTATTATGAAACCCGCTGTCAAAATTCCCCCATTCCAAGTTTGCCTTAATCGTTGGCAAACCGGTTACACCTTGACAACGTGGAATTAATTGTATTTCAACTACCAAAATTCTCCTGGTACTAATCCTGTCTGTTTTTAAAAAATAAATACAAAATATTTGTCGTCATTGTTTTATTATATCCACGGTCTTTTATTGTTTGTCCGTATTTTTCTTTACTCATATTTAGAACAGTAAATGAATGGACAAGGTGGGGGCTATAATTTCAAAATTATTTTAATACTAAAATATTGGTATGATTGTTTATCCACGGTCTTGAATCGTATGTGCAGATTTCCTTACTCTATTGAGACTAGTACCTAAGCGATTTGGTCAAACCTTAAATGGTTTTATCTCAGGGTGTCTGGACAAATCCACGTGAAATATGCAAATTGCAGCGGAGGGATTAAATACAAATAAATGGGAAAGGGTATGAATGGGTGTTGAAGACCATATGATATAAGATGTTATAATATGGACCATTTGATGACATGCATGAACAACAAACAACACAAAGTAAACCACTGAAACCCAAAGTGAGTTACATCACAACACAATGTCAGAACGTGGTCATGTGAACAGAGAACCATTTAATTTCCCTTATGTGCAAAGACTATAGTGTCTTTAAATGTTAAAATATTTAGTTTACAAGGTTCCACTGGGTTAATCAACACCATTTAAGTTAGTAAGGATAAAGAAAGAGACACGAGAAAAACCAAACCGGACACATGCATACTTAGCAATGCAATGATTATGTATTCATCAGTAAAAACTTGGATGGCTGAAAATGTGGCTTACTTACGTATTCACCTTGGTTCTAAAAAACAGAGAAGCAAATCAGATGAAATTTGAACCGTAGTGTTGAGAAATGCATAGGCCGTACAGATATCTTGCAACATTGCAACTATAAAAATGACAGGATTGTAACAGGAGATTTTTGTAGTTAAAAGACAGTTTATTCAACTTTTTCAAGTGAACTGCTTCAACGATCTAACGCAAACTTGGAATGGGTAATTGATAGCGGGTACATATAGCCTTGTTTTTCAAAAAATGGTGAACCGAGCACAAAAAAATTGAACGAATGTCCGAAACAAGTTCGTCATTAAGAATAGGTTATAAAATTCGAATAATTCTCAGTAATTTTGAAATTATAGCACCAAACTGCGAGGATTGGATTTATTTTGGGACAACTATGTATAAAGCAAATTGCCAATACAACTGCATAATTAATCTTCTTTTTGAAAAAAATTTGGTGTGTTCCTCAAATAAAATATGATATTATTGCTTTCCTAGATAACGAAAGCGCTTGGCCATATATGAGTACTTCCATATGAGCTTTATTGGAAAAGTTCTTTGAGCAAGTGGGTGATCAGAGGCCATTGATTGAAACACAGAAGCAGTAGTTTGTAGTTTTCAGAGAAATGCCACTTTAGTTGGTCTGAATTGACCTTTGACCATGTCTGTGTACATCTCCGAATGAGCCTTTAGATCAATTAATTTGTGGAATTTATAGAATTTTTCAAAGCATTGCGCTGTATTGGCCTACTTGACTTTTAACTCTAATCTGTAAAAACATATTGGCCCATGGGTCCGGCTTATTCTGACCAAGTCCTCATGATCTTTCATTGCATTTGTAGCAGAACACCGAATGTAGAAGAACACAATTCATATATTTTCAAAGAGTGGGGCTTTAAAACCCTCGTTTACCTGAGTCCATTTTTTGTAACAACCACACCTCCCCCACCGTGAACTTTCGTTATGAACAAACACCGATTCTTGTTAAATTTGTACCACAGGGTAGCTTAGAGTTCTTCCTCGTTTCCATTGGTAATGCCTAATAATTACCAACATCTTCATTATGGCGTCACTATTAACGTCATATTTTGAGGAATGTATGAACCTTAATATATCAAACTAGCATTCCCATCAGTATAGCCAAAAACCCGCATGAAAATGATTATTCCTAGCATGTTTTGGCAAAAAAAAATAATTTTCCCCAATGCATGTCCGAGGAAATTGCCATTTGGCTAAAATGCAAACTTTATGACTCATGTGACTACTGCTTACCGTGGTACAACTTCATTTGGTATCAATGGTAAGAGGAGGACCATAGCTTCTATGGTACTAAATCAAGAAAGTGCTGTGATGTTTATTCTGTGTTGTGCTTAAGCATGTTATACTTCCTCTCCGAAGGTTGCCACTCCCCCCCCCCTCACGCCCCTCCATCGCTTTGGGATCACCTGTACCTTTACCCTACCCCCTGTGGTTGTTTGGGATGAAAAGGAGCGGAAAATTAATTGCCATTACATTAAAACAATTGGCACCAAAGGTAGTTTTTAGCAAACCCGAGGGGAAAACTGAAGGGGGGTTGTCCCAACCGTACCCCACCACCCGACCCCCCCCCCTTTATGAATGGCCCTTTTCATTGGCCCATGTGATGTTCGTGATCATCCCAATGGATTTGGGAAAGGCAGAACGGATTATGTGTTAAAAACAACATGTTGGCATTAATCGGCCTGACCCCCAGTGGTTCTTCTGTCAGAGGGTTTTTTGAACCAACCTTATAATGCAATGTTATGTTTCTAATACTATCCTGTACTTACACCACTATCAGTACTAAGAAGGGGCAATCCTACCCCTCATTTTGGTTGGTTATTTTGAAAAGCCGTTAGAATTAGTTGACATGTTGGAAGTATGGCTTGTTATATGTCATTACAAAGCATATTGACCTGCGGTTTTTCAGAAATTATCTTATTTTGTAACAATTTCGGAATACTCATATGCAAAATATCTGGGGTCAAAGTCAAATGTGTTGTTTGGGTAAAGCAAAATTGCACATTTTGCCCCAAAATTAGTACTAATAGGGTCTTTTTTTACCAGTTGTCTGCTATCCAGTTAAGTTACAAGGGTCAAGCTTGGCAAAAAACCCCCCCCCTTAAAAAAAAAAAAATGCGGGTGGGAAAAGACCTTCTCAATTTGAATCCTGTGTTGCCATGGCAACCGATTTCTTGAAAATTCAATTTTTCTTGCTGGATTTGACCTTTGAAGGCTTATAATCAAAAAAGTAAGACGATTAAAAAATCCCTCCCATTAGTTGTAGATCTTAAAAATCTACATTTGTGCCCGATTTTGGTGGTCATACACAATTTGGAATGCCAAATTTTTGGGGCAAATTTCCATTGCCGAAAATTGCAAAACAAAAATAATAAATAAATTGTTAAGCATTTAAAATGAACACTTAATATTAAATTTTATTTTAAAATGTATTGCAGTTTTTGATTTGAAAATGTCAAAATTTATTATCTACAATCATTTTATGCCTAAATTATAATCAAAACATCATTGACAAATAATCAACATAGTACCAAATTAATTTATTTTGGCATTTTGGCATTGGCATCATGCTTGAAAAACAATAAAGATAAAAGTTATAAGCTGCTTGGAAAAACAATAAAAATGAAACATAAGAAATAGTATATTACTTGCGTGGTACAATACACTTTGATCAACTGTAGCTCGGACGGAATGTCCGATTTTCACACAAATAAAGTCCAGTAGAGCTGCAAGTAGTGAGAATTCAGCAAAATTAAGAAAAACTCCAAGAAATTCTTGCTGCTCCACAAAATCTTGAGGGTAGATCCCCTTAACCCTCGTCCTTACCAAGGGGCTTGGTGTTACCACCCCCACACCCTACCGAACTCGCTCCGGTGCGCTAAAACGCTAAAAAAAATCATGAAAAGCTTCTATGTAATCGTTCTCCTCATCCTTTCCGTCATTTTAGCGAAAGACATGTGAAGGTAGCACACCTTCACCGGGGTTGGGGTATGCCGTCAAGTCCGAGGGGAAGGGGGG
This sequence comes from Ophioderma brevispina, assembly GCA_023653785.1. Taxonomy (NCBI): domain Eukaryota; kingdom Metazoa; phylum Echinodermata; class Ophiuroidea; order Amphilepidida; family Ophiodermatidae; genus Ophioderma; species Ophioderma brevispina. The sequence goes on along the minus strand of JAMKCH010002574.1, from coordinate 57,264 downwards.
GTTGTTGTCCACCTCAAGTATATTTTATGGTGAATTTTTGACATATTATGCACAGTAGGCTCTAAAAACTCTTTGTTTCTGTAAAACTAGCCAATTGCCATCATTTAGAGCTGACAACCGCATGAAAATACGAAATTCCTACGTTTTTACTTTTTAGCGCGAAATTGGATTTTTCGCCTATTTCTATGGAAAGCGCAATTGCCCGACTCGCGCCTGAATGATGGTCCTGTGACGCCATACAGGTATGTTGTACTTATTTTGGTATCATGGAAGGGAGTGACCTATAGCTATCCACTCGGATGAAAGTTTTCCAAGAAGTTTAACAGGGACACAATGGCATGAAAGTATATCCATACATAATGAAATGACCCTTAATACTGAAATTTATAATTTGGGTGTTTTCCCGTAAGTTTCACTTCTCAACCAAAGATGCTGACAATACTGCCAGCATTTTATCAACTTGAAAGCATGCAGTCATCAGCTTACCGACCATTGCTATTGTACGCTCGTATATGTGCTAATCCGGCTAATCCACCTTTCCTTACTACATAGCCTGAAGTGCAATGTCTGAATCCGGTGTCATATTTTAGAGCGTCCCGGGTCATTTTAGTGTCCGTTCGGACGCGTAAGGTTTAAATCTGAGAGTCTGACGGAATACTAAGTTCTGTGTTTCATTGTCCAGGCACCCTGGTTTTAAATGGAGCGTCCCGTAGGACTTTTGTTATAAGCGTTATTTGTCCGCCGGACACTACGGTTTAAGTGTCAGAGTCCGTCGGACACCAGGTTTAAATCTGAGAGTCCGACGGATTCATTTTTATGTATCAGTGTCCTAGGACTCATGGTTTTAAATTTGAACGTCCCATAGGACCGTTTGTTATTATTTGTGTTTTGGGTCGTCTGACATTTTAAGTTTAAATCTGAGAGTCCACGATGCCGAGTAATATAGTTTCAATTGTCCTGGACTCCTGGTTTTAAATGGATCGTCGCCGTAGGACTTGTGGGTGAAAGGTTTGTTTTTGTCCCGTCGGACACTAAGGTTTAAGTCCTGAGAGTCCGACGGACACTAGTTCACATCGTTTCATTGTCCTAGGACTCCTGGTTTAAAAGGAGCATCCTCCCTAGACTGTGTGTAAATAAGTTTGTGTTTTTTTTGTCCTCTGCCACTAATGTTTAAGTCTGAGAGTCCGACTGACACTTAAGTTCAACGTTTTCAACATCATTGTCCTAGGGCTTCCTGGTTTTAAAATGGAGCGTCCCATAGGACTTGTAGGTAATAAGTGGTTTTTGTCCGTCGGACTCTAAGGTTTAAGTCTGAGAGTCCGACGGACTAAGTTCAACGTTTCATTGTCCTAGGATCCTGGTTTAAAATAGAGGCTCCCATAGGACTTGTTACTACCTTAGTGTCCGATGGACAAACACAACTTATCACACAAAAATCGGAAATTGCTTGTGTATAATGGCCTCCATTTTTCTGATTAAGCTTTTAAAATATGATCTTTCTCAATTTTATTTGAGAAGGGATTTCTCACTCTCACGGGAACAGTATTTTGTTTCCTATAAAGAGAAAGGGAATACCCAGTTGTTTTTGCTAAGGGCACCTGTTTAGATTGCACAATCAGGGAAGTGGGGAATTCCAAGATGCAAAATTAGTACTGAACTCAGCTTGTTTATTTGCTTTACAAAATATCAAACATGCCAGATCTGGGAATTCCCCCACAAGTTATATATAGAAGTGATGTATTTAATTTGGTGAAATCTGATTTGATGGTGCCAAGGTCATGTTTAGGCATAAGAATGATGTAATGTCTATTTTTAGACTGGGATTTTTGTGAAGTCGTATATAAGGGATTTGAGCTAAGTCTCGCCGTCAGCCGTTGCAATCAGCTATACAGTATGGATAGCTAGTTTTATCTACATAATGGTAGATTTTAAATGCTTCACACCGTGCCAGGATTTATTATGTTCAATTCCATGTGAGGGCAGATGCTGTAATTATTCGACTGTCGTCTTTGACGCCGAAATTGCTGGATCAAAATATGATCCAATTGTGGACATGTAGAATCGTGGTGATTATCTTTAACTAATATACTGTGGATTATTATTGTCGTCGAGGGACTTAATTTTCCTTGTCGTCTTAAACTGCTGGACAGATTACCTTCAGGACTGGACTGAGAAGATTCCTTGGAATATAATACCTGAGGTCGTTTTGTATGCTTGTCGCTGCTGTCTTTTGGAGTCTTCGCTGTGAGGACACATATCATCGTTGAACTGCAACGCTTTCACCACAGGACCTAGTAAACCATAAGTAATCTTAACTATTGTGTTATGTAATTTTGTTTTGGACTACCAAATTTTTGAACCCACTTCAAGTACAGATCATTAAAAAAACTGTTTTATTATATATAGCTTTAGATCATGTGTGCACAAGGCTCAGTTATTGTGGTTTGAAAGGTATTTCTGACCTTAGACGTCTAACGAGACGTCATAACAGAATTGGGGGCTCGTTTTCCGGGAATGAATTGAGATAAATTGGAAGCCTTTTTGGTTCAGATTTACACATTAAGTGTTAAAAATATAGTAACATTGTGCACATTTTAGCATACAAATTTTTGTGTGTCTTTTAACATGTTACTCCCTTGTAGTTTGGTTACCATTAGTATATTGTTGTTGTCGAGTACAATCACAATGGAGTTTAAGTGTTCATAGGGCAAATGACTTTGGAGAAGTTTGATGAGCGTGAGAATCCTGAGTTAAGAACTAGCGAAGTCCTTAGGACTTGAGGCAAAACATGCCATGAGAAACAGATCATCAAAATGTTTGAATGAAAAATTTGTCCGGAATATTTTTGGGGTATCGTTCATTTTTGGAAAGGATATAAGAAAATCTCGGACAGGGCAAAAATGAGTAAGTCAAGTTCAAAGACTTGAAAGTCAAAAGGACTTGGAAATATAATTGAAAAGATGGAAATTGAACAAAAGAAGGAAATGCAAATTCAGAAGGACAAAGAAAAGGAAATTGAATTAGAGAAAGAACAATTGCAAATGCAACAAAAGAAAGGAATTTGAAATAAAAATGTGCAAAATGAAATGAGCAAAAGAGATGGAATTACAACAGCAAATGGGGAGATGAACAGCAAGAGCTTGAAGCTTAGATAGAGTTAGAAAAATGGAAACACAGGCTAGCTCAACATACTCTCCAAGAATCTGGTTTTGATTCGCGAAAATATTCGCCTTGGTCCAAATTTCAGGAACAGAAGTAGACAATCCTTCTTGTCTTGTAACTTTGAGTGAGAAAGGATTGGAGTGTGGTCCTCGGTGGGACTCGAGTTCTGGGGGGGACAAAGTAGTGGTCTCAGGGTATTGGAACAATGCCGTAGGCGCCGGGGGTTGGTGGAGGATTGGGGGATGTGCGGTGGTGGAGATTGTTTGAGGGATTGGAATTGGGCGTGTGATAAGTGTGTGGGTTCGGGCAAGGAGCGTGAAGGGCGGGGGAGGGTGAAAAGACAGGGGAATTGTTGAGGGTGTGTGAGGGATGGGAACGGGGTGGTTGGGGAGGGGTGGCAGGACGGGGTAACGGGGGGTGGAACAAGGAGTTTGACAACATGGGGTGGTGGGGGAGGTTGGGATCTGTGAGTTGTAAGAGTAGCTGAGCGGTGAGTGGTGATGTGTTATTGGGGAGGAGTGGGGGGAGTGGGGGGGAGGGGTGGGCGGCGGGGAAAATGGAGGAGTTAGAGAGGGTGGGTTGGATAATTCAAGTGGGGGAAGAGGAAGTTGTGTTCTCCCGGGGGTTTAGCGGTGGGTACCAAGGTGCTCTGTGGGTGAGGAGATGGGGGGCGTAGTGGGATGGGAAGGTGGTGTGCCCGAGGGGCGTACAATGTCGTTTAGGTATTTGTCGTGGCGTGGTTTGTGTTTACCGGGGAATACGGGCGTTGATAGATAAGTAGGAAAGGGAAAGGGGGTGAATTTTGTCTTGTAGAAGGGTTGCGTCGGGGAGGGTGGTGGCCCGGTGGGGTGGTTTTTTCCTGGTGATCGGGGGAGTTCATGGTTGGCGTTGGGAGGAGTGGGTGATGTTGTAAGGGTAGGGGGGGGGAAAGAATCGAGGGTGTAGGGTTGCGTGGGATTATTGGTCTTTCTTTAGGGTGGTGGAGGGGGGGCAATGGTAGCAAGGAGGGTTGAAGCTCGCGTGGAGGGTGGATTGAGAAATGTCTGTTCGGGGTAGAGGGTTGTCGGGATGAATGAATAGTTGAGGTTTGTATTTGTGGTGTGGTTGGAGGTTGCCCTGTGGAGGGAGATTGGGTTGTAGGGGGGAGGACAAGGTGGGGTAAGTGATACCTTGTTGCTGTGGTGGGGGGGGGGGCTGAATTGGTGGGCTTAGGCCAACTGGATGCGGTCATGGCGCGGGTGTTGTCTTGTCGTTAGGGAGCGGTGAGTTGTCCTAGTTTGGTAGTGGTGGAGGGCTCATGGGGTATGGGTGGGGCGGGGGGTTGTGGTGGTGGAGGAGTTGCTCTAAAAGATCCGATAGGGGGGGGGGGGTGGGGGTTGGCGAGGGCGGGGAGTGGGGGGGGGGATGAAGGTAGGGTGGGGGGTGGTTTTGGGGGTGTGGGGGGAGTGGGTGGAGAGGGTGAGTGTGTGGTGGGAGAGGGGTTGGTTTGGTGTGGGAGGTGGGGGTGGGTGTTGGGTGGGTGGGGTGTGTGGGGTTGAGTTGGGGTGTGGGGGGGGGGGGGTGGGGGGGTGGGTGGGTGGAGAGGTGTTGGGGGTTGGGGGGTTGGAATGTGTGGGGCCTGTGGTGTGTGTTGGTTGGTTTGTGGGGGTCCTTTGTTGGTGGGGGGTGTAGGGGGGGGGTGGGAGTGGGTGGGGGGGGGGGTGGGGGTGGGGTTGGTTGGTTTTCAGCGGCTTTCCGGGTGTGTTTTGGGGCTATTTTTGCGGTGGATCGTGTGCGGGGGGAGGGGGTGTGGGATGTGGGGATTGGCTTTTTGGGTGGGGGTGGGTGTCTGTTTGCTGAGGTTTGGGGTTTGGTGAATTTGTGTGGGGTTGGTGTGGGGTGGGGGAGAGTGTGTGGAAGTGTGTGGGGGTGTGGGTTGTGGTGTGTTGGGTGTTGGGGTGGGGGTTTGTTGGGGGGGGTGGTGTCCTGGGTTCTGGGCGGGTTTGGGGGTTGGGGTGGATGGTTGTGTGGTGGGTGTGAGGTGGGGAAAAGGTCTTGCGTTATGAGCGACGAAAAGGATGACCACTCCCCATGGTTGACGCGAGATGACGGAGGAGTGAGTTGGTTTGGCGTCGGTGGGTGGAGGACGGGGGATTTTGGTTCCCTTCACACCTTTTTTCTGGGTCTCGGGGGAGGGGTGTCTGGGGTTGGTTTCGATATTTCTGTGGATGGTGGGGGTCCACCCTCAGTCTTTGCCCGTGTTGCTTTTTTCCCTATCGGAGTTTTTCGGTTGGGGGAGGTGGGAGGAAGGGGAGGGGGGTGGTGGTGGTTGTGGGGCGTGGGGGTTTTCTGTGCGGGATTACGGGGGGTGGGTTTGAAGGGAAAGGTTCGCCCCCTGAAGGTCTGTTTGAATCCGAGGGGTCGGGGGCAGGTGGGGGGGATGTGAGGTCTGGCGGAGTACTGCGTCTGCTGCGAAGAGGGCGGCTGCGGCTAGGAGCGACACGAGTGTGGGGGGGGGGGTGTGGTTATTTTGGAGGCTCAATGATTTGTTCCAGGGGTGTAGGTAGTGGAGTCCCGTGGGGAAAGATCTCCCAGAATAGGTTGATCGGCTGAGGGGGGGGTTAGTGGAGAGGGGGGTTGAGAATGGGAGGTTGTGGGGTTGGTTTTTCTCTGTTCTGTGCCTCCTCCTGGGCGCTGTGATGTGGGGTGGGGTTATCCACGTGGGGTGGTGGGGCGGTTGTGGGGTGTTGGGGGGTGCGGTTAAAGGAGGTGGTTCCTGTGTTGTGGGGAGTTGGGGGTGTTGTGGGGTTTGTTCGATGTTTGTGGGGGGTGGCGTTGGGGAGGGGGGTGTTGGTGGGGATGGGGGAGTGGAGCGTAAGAGGGGCATGGGGTAGTGTTGGTAGGGGAAGGTAGATATGGTGGTTGGTCTGGGAGGGGGTGGTGGGGACCTTAATGGTGGGTAGTCGTGTGGTATTCAGGGGGGGAGAATAGAGGAGGGTGTAAGTGTAGGTGGGGTCCCGAGGAAGGGAAAACTTCTTTATGCGGGGGAGACAAGGTTGATGGGCGGCGGCGAGAGAATTGGGTGTGGGGAGGGGGGGGGGATGGGGGGCGGAGAGCGGAATGGGGGAGGGGGGTAAGGTGGATTGTGGGCTGTCCCTTCCTCCCTCTTCTTCAAGGTTGCGAGGCGGACGTTCGAGGGTGGGAGGGGTGTGAGTGAGTTAGAGGAAAGTGGAGGTGGGTGGTGGGGTAGGGTAGGGGTTGGGGGGGTTAATGTGTGTGCCCGGCCGTGGCCTAATTGTATGCGCTCGCATGAGTGGGGTGAGGGTGGCGTGTGTGAATTATGTGGTGTTAAATGTAGTGTTAGTTTATGGGTTTTCTGCCGCACGGGTTTTGGATGGGGGTGTGGAAAGGAGGGGGTGGGGAGGGAAGTGGCACAAATACACATAAGTCCGGGTTTCTAACAAAGCATCTCATTGTAGCACTCAGGAGGGGAAATCCCATTCAGGTTCCCATGAAAAGGGGAGTAAAGAAGTAATGGTGCTAATCAAAACATGGGATGGCCCAAATCACAGTTCACATGCATCACTGTAAAAGCCAGGACATACAAGGTAACGGTGTTGGGAGACATTTCTGTCCACCCAAAAATGAGGGAGCCAAAAGTGAGTCCCACAACCAATGGTTGTGCATTTACTTTGTGAGGTCAAAGTTCTTCTTCTGTTCAGAAACAATAAATCCCCACAAAAGGGATTGACACAGAAAAAGTAATGGATGCTTTATCCTTTTGTTTTTGGAAGGGATTTGTGTCACTTGCAGTTTCAGGTGATAGTTTATTTAGATCCAAAACCCATTAGAATCATAATGCTGGAACCCGGTGCTGCGCGCAGTCCCTGATAATTTGGAAGATGCACTTCCAATTTGATATTGAAGTTCCACAGAACTAGTGCATTGATTCTGGTATAGGTATGGACTGTATTAGTGTCCCTCTTCATGTCACAAAATGAATTTGAAATCAGACTTGGTTTCTGGAACTGTCACGATTGGTGTGTAGACAAGAAACTCCCAGTTAAAGGGGTCTCCATGTTGTTAGGCATGATTTGTCAGGGGGAAAAGTACTCCCAAATCCCATAGTTTCCCAGGTGGCCCGTACAGTGGATAAATTTTGATGAGGAACCGAAATTTTCCACATGTAGTAAACTAGGTCAAATGACCAGAAAAGCCCACAGAAAACAGTGAGCAGGTGATTAGTCAAAATACTCACACATATAGTTAGAGTGTTGAGGATGACTGGTCCCTAATTTAGAGGATACTTTTTCTTCTCAAAATTGAAGGAATTTGGAGGTCATCTTCCCTCTTCAGGGGAGACTCAATTCCCAAGTAGTGAAAATCAAGCCCCTGAGCACAAACAATGTGACAAGCTGGTAGCCAATGAAATCCCGTCCGCTGAGCATGATAGAGTTTAGGGACGGTAAAGGAGACCCTTTAAGCCATACAAGCTGGTAATGAGCAGCGCAGTGACCCCAGCACTTAGGAAGTTAGTGAAGAGGGCAATATTGTTGCAACAGGAGCCGAGCAAATTCCTGTCTGTTTCTACAAGCAACATGGTGGTCCTCATGAGAAAAGGGCGGCCACCTGATGCAGTGCTTGTAGATGAGGAATGGGAAGGTTTTTTTGCATCAAATTTGTAGTGCCAAAGGTAACCATAGGGAATGATAGGCAAAGCCCCATGATAGTCCCCATGGCAGGACACTTAGGTGTGAGAAATACACATGACACAATTAGGAGTCATTTTGGTGGCCCTACACTCAGAAAAAAGATGTGTCTGAGTATTGTAAGACTTGTCACACATGTCCAAATGGTGGTCAAGCCCAATCAGAAATCCTACTGCCCCTTGCAACCAATACAAGCATTTGAGCCATTTGTAGGGTTGTGTAATAGATTGCGTTAAGGAACCACTCCAAAGCCCCAATTCAGGAAATCAGTATTTGCTGACCATCATGTGGCGCTTCCACACATTCCCTGAGGCTAAAAAACCCTTGAGAAATCTTAGGGCACAGAGTATATGAAGCTCTACCAGGTTTGTCACCTATAGGCCTTCCAAAATCCATTCAGTCTGATCAAGATCAAATGTATGTCAGGTTTATTCCACAAGTTATGGACCATTGGGAATTTCCCGTACAGTTTCTTCCGCATACCACCCAGAATCCCATGGGGCCCTAGAAAGGTACCACCACACATTGAACATGATCAAAACCTATTGGTTTGAATTTGATAGGGGATTGGGGATGAGGAGTTCATCCTCCTTTATTTGCTACCAGGGAGGCTGTACAAGAGTCATATGATTTAGTCATTTGAGTTTGGGTTGGTCACAAAGTAGGGGACCATTGAAACTACTGAAGAAAAGTGTTGTGTGAAATCCTGATGTGAATTTGTTCAGAACTATTGCCTCATCACGACACATGCTCCAAAGAGGCACTGAAATTGCCAAACAAATCTCAAACAGCGTCCGGCAAAAATGAAACATGTGAGACAAGATGCCAGAAACAGAGTGTTCAGACTAGGTGATAAAGTTTTTGGCCCTTTTTCACCCATAACAAGGGCAATCCTTTGCAAGCCATGTATTCTGGACCATATGAGTTGAGAAAATGGGAGATCTTGACTATGTGATCAAACACCAGGTAGACGTAAAAGTCCGACAATATGTCCCCATAATATGCTCAAAGAAGTATAATGCAGAGATGATACATAAGCCGCATGTGAATGTCATCTAGAGTTGTGTATGAGGTACACAGGTGACCATCACAGAGTTAGAACTGAACAAAACAGCACTGTAAAACAACAAAATGAGTATGGTGTTCGTCCATTCAAAATTTCTGACATACTTGCCAATTTAGACAAAGAAATTAGTCCATCTCCCAGAAAGTCCACAAGGTGAATTGGAAAGAGTTAATTTCATGGAGTGGGAAACATATTTCCTGCTGTACCCGTGAGACACATGTCATAACCCATGACATAGATGTAGGGGACTCCGAGCCTGTAAAGCAACATCCGTATAGGGGAATCCAATCGAGTTGCAACATGTCAGAAATGAGGTGAAATACTTTAGACAATGGAAAGTAGAGCAAGCATAGTGAATGGAGTTCCCCGTATTGCTGGTTCCCAAATCGGATGGTTCACTTCGTTTTGTCACAGATTTTTCGAAAAGTCAACCTCTGTTTCAAAACTGACTCATATCCGATCCCGGATTGTGATTGCATAGATCTAGTTGGAAATGCCAAATTTGTTAGCAAATTTGATTTGTTGAAGGGGTATTGCAAGTTCCCCTCACTGCCCGTGCCAAGAAATTTCAGCCTTTTTGTACGCCCGATGGCCTATACCAATACAAAAGACTTGGCATTTGGTCTCACAAATTCTGCCGCAACATTTCAGAGATTAGTGAACAGGTAGTTGCAGACACATAGAATTGTGAAAGCCCTATGTCGTGATCTCCTGTGTACAGTGAAACATGGGACAGACACATGAGACACTCCATCAGTTATTTGAGAATTATCTCATGCAGGTTTTGACTGTGAATCTGGTGAAAAGTGAATTTTGCCATGCCACATGTCACATACTTAGGCATGTTGTGTACAAGGGCACATTAGCCAAGCACGCCAAAGTTGGAAGCAATTGAGAATTCCCCACACAACAAAGCAAAAGAGATCTCATAGATTCTTAGGTATTGTCGGGTATTACAGAAAATACGTCCACATTTTCTTAGAATTGCGTGTCCGCGACGCAACCTTCTGAGAAAAACCAAAATTTGTGTGGTCAGAACAATTCCAAAAAGCGTTTTTGAGAAATCAAGTCTATTTTGATGAATGCGCCAGTTTTGATTGCGCCAGACTTTCAGAAACATTCAAGTTGGCAGTTGATGCAGTGATTAGGCTGTGGTGGAGTTCTCCATGCAAGCAGATGAAAATGATGTAATCATCCTGTAATGTCTATTTCTCAATAAGTTTGACAACATCAGAAAACCCTCAACAATTAGAAAGAATGCTTGCATTGCTACTTGTGTCATTGCCAAATTGTGAAGTGTACTTGATACAACATTGCATCCCAGTTCTAGTGTACACGTATCACAATCCGTTGACTTTCATCCACAGATGAAAAAAACAATAATCAGAGACTTTGTCCGGTGGAGTTTAACGCTACAAGAATACAAGCTGGACATAAACATATCAAAGAAAGAAATGTCTTGCGATGCTTGTCAAAACAAAAAGAGCGCCTAAATTTTGTCATAAATTTGCTGTTACAAATTTATTTAAATAGTTGGACGGAAGGCAGCAATGCAAGAACATATCATAAAAGTGTAAAATTTGCACTTTGTAAACTGATTTTAAAATTACCACAAAAGTAAAGGTATAAAGCCATATTTTGAAGATTTTTCCATTCATTCACATTTTCTTTTAAGGGGCGGATGTTATAATGGCCTCCATTTTTCTGATTAAAGCTTTTAAAAATATTATTGTCTCTATTTCCTCAATTTTATTGAAGGGATTTCTCACGGGACAAGTATTTTGTTTACTATAAAAGAGAGAAAGGGGAATACCCTAAGTTGTTTTTTTTTTTTGCTAAGTGCACCTGTTTAGATTGATCAATAGGGGAAGTGGGGGATCCCCAAGAATGCTAAAATTAGTAACTGACTCAGCTTGTTTAGGCTTTAAAACAGATCAAACACATTGCAAGATCTGGGAATTCTCCCCCAACAAAGTTGTATATATGAAGTGATGTACCTTTAGATTGTGAAATCTGATTGATGGTGCAATGTCATGTTTTTGCATAAGATTATGTAATGTCTATTTTTTAGACTGGGATTTTTTGTGAAGGCAGTATATATAGGAGATTTGAGCTAAGTCCGTCAGCCGTCAGCAGTTGCAATCAGTCTATACAGTATGGAAGCTAGTTTATCTACAGAAAGTAGATTTAGGCTTCACACAGTGCCAGGATTGGTTATTATATGTTTCAATTCCATGTTAGCAGAGTGCTGTAATTATTCTCTGTCGCTTTGAAGCCGAAAGTGCGGGGAATCAAAATAGGATTCCAAATTGTGGACGATAGAAATCGTGGTGATTATCTTGGGAACTGTGGATTAATTCTCTGCGAGGGACTTAAATTTAATCCTTGTCTCCTTGAACTGCTGGACAAGATTATACCACCTTCAGGACTGGACTGAGAAGATTCCCTTGGAAGATAATACCTGAGGAGTTTTTGTATGAACTGGGTGCGCTGTCATTTTGTATGGAGTCTCCGCCTGTGAGGGACATATCACATCGTGAACTGGCACGCTTTTCAACACAAAAAAAGGCACTAGTAAACCATAGTAATCTTACCTAATTGTGTATATGTAATTTTGTTTTGGACGTACCAAATTCTTGAACCAAATCAAAGTAAGATCATTAAAACGGTTTATTATTATATTTAGATCATTTGTGCACAAGGCTCCTTTATTTTTGTTTTGGGTTTTGAATTTATTTTCTGACGTATACTTCTACGAGACGTCTAACACTGCTTATATTATTTTACAAACCCATTATTTTGTGCATAAATTGTAATTTGAGAAATTCGTTGAGCTAGACTTTGTGATTTTTGGGTTGACCTGATAGTCTGATAGTCTATTAATAACGAAAATGTTGTTACTTTGTTCAATATATCAATATAAAACAGTGCATTTTCCTTTTTTCCTCCCCGTTTGTGACCTTTGATCCATGTAATGTGACCTTGACCTCAGATTTGTTTTTGTTCTCTGTCAGCTGGTCCTTTGACTCACATGTGGTGGTCATAGTGGCATTTTCTCGTAATGACCTCGAAGTACCCTATGAACCTTTGTTTGGGTCACTCTGACACTCGCAAAGAAAGTTCAGTAGTCCTCCTTATCTTCATGAATATCAGCCCCGTAGGTCAAAGCATAACGAAACGCAAGCCGTACAGACAGACTCGCAGAAAGGAAGATCTCATTTTTAGTAGTATAGATATTAATTATATACAGTTTTGAAAGTTTGAAACAGTTTTTTTGGAAAAAGTGCCCCATTACAAGAAAAGCGACTTTGAACATAAAACACAAAGGTTTATGTCCATATGATATAATTAAGTGCATGAAAATGAAAAATGAAAACTGGCCAAATCACATTGGTACAAAATAACACAGGAACACGAAAGGGCGTTTGTGCCGCCAGATCAGTGTGGAGAGCCGCTTATACTATTTTTGTTGGTTTCAAAAGTGGGGAGACAGCTTATGAGACTGTTTATATTGCATAGTTTAAATAATTACATATTTGTATGGCACACAAGGATTTTAGATTAATTTGCAGGTGTTGAATAAATTAAAAGGTTTACCAAGCTCGATCGGAGTTTTACTCAATTGTGAGTGTTTGCACTCCACACCCCTTTTTTAAAAATACTGCAGTAAAACTTGCGTCATCCCCTGGCAAGATGGCATTCTGGATTGTGACCTCAGTTGACCTTTGACTTGATCACTGAACTTGACCTCATCACATTATGAAGAAACCCCTATTGCACCTAACCCCATTCTGGTGTAAATCGGACTTAAATTTCGAAGGAGACGTGAAAAACGAAAAACCTAACGAAACTGGAACACACATAAACACACACACATACAGAGATACACACATACGACATGAACTCAGATGACCCTTGACCTTTTTTTTTTTTTTTTTTTTTTTTAATATTGAAGAAATGCCTACTGCCAACTTAAACCCAAGTCTGGCTTAAATCGGTCTTAAACTTTAGAAGGAGACGTTAAAAACTGCGGACATGCGCACAATCGAAAAATCCTCCTCTGCTTTTAGGCCAGGGGGTAAAATGGTCACCATTAAAAAAAAGAAATAGAATTTAAATTTGGCATGAGAAAATATGTCATCCGATCGTTTTCATATTTTTGTATATGGCCATTTTAATTTCGAATTTAGAAACCTCAAAAATGAGCTCCAGTATTCTCAATTATCATAAATGACTCCTTTGTCACTTGTAAAACGCTTATTTTGATGCAAGTGTTAAATGCAGTGATAATTTAAATAATGACACGTAATGGATAAAAAGTAAAATTAATAATAACGAAAATCAGACAAGAAAATTAAGAATCAAATATATAAAACATACACAGGGCAAAAAATCAAAAATTATTACACTAAATTTGTCAACGAACATTGAAGTGAAAGTAGCGCCATGAGGGGACTCGAACCTGCTTAATCAACCCATTAAATAACCCAATAACACATCTATTCTACACTATACTTACTTTGTAGTTTGAAGGTATCACCGCTGTACCACACAGGACTGCCTCCGAAATCGGCCGATTTTAATACTAAATGCATCAGTCTGGTAGTGTTTCTATATAATATTTATAATATATTACGGCATGGGACTCATGTCACAGGCATACAGAGTCTAGGACCTGGGACGCTACAATTTCGTGAGAGTGTTAATGATCTGAGTGTCCCCAAATAGAGCGTCCTAGTCATATACAGTAATTTGTGTCGATTACAGTAAACTTCATCAATATGCTTCAGCAATAGTCTGTATAGGACAGCTAATATCAGAAAATGAGTGTCCATAGGACATCAGGTTGCAGTGAGTGAGTGTCCTACAGACAGTAGGTTACAAAGACCGATGGTCCCACGAACAACGGGATATAGAGAGCGAGCGTCCGACGGACGGCACATTATAAAGAGCGAGAGTCCGACGGATAGTAGGTTTCAGAGACTGGGTGTCCGTAGGACAGACAGCAGGTTTCAGAGACTGGGCGTCCGGACGCCCAGTCTCTGAAACCTGCTGTCCTACCGGACAATTTTATAGGTAGGACACTCAGTTTCTTTACACCGGGTCTGAATGCTTTGGAATTGTGTCACAAAACATGCACTGTGAATTCTGGCAGGGATGTGAACACCTTGATTTTTCATGGCAGAAATTGCCACAAACTGTCACAGACGCTTGCTATTTTCCTTTTTTTTGAGACGGATTGCCTAGCAAAATCCTCCTTATGAAATGACAATGTCTGGATGTATGTATGTAAGTGTGTGTGTGTGGGGGGGGTGTGTGTGTGTGGGTGTGTCTGTGTCTGGACACAAAAGGGCAACATTTTGCAGTAGCTTTTTTCCAGATAAGCTAGAGTACCTAAAACTGGGGGGATATCGTGAGGAGGGACACAAGCCCCTACGAACCCATGTCAGTCTTCCCCCTGGGTCCTCCCCTGGGTCTAACAGGTCGTTTTTGGGAGAAATGTCAATAAGTTCAACATTTCACCCAAAAGGTCAACATTTTGCCATATTTTTTCCGAGATTGAGCTAGAGTAGCCAACCTTAGATATATTTTAGGAGAGAACAAGCCCCTTACTAACCATGTACTCCATTCCCCCAGGTCCCACCTGGGTCTGACAGGGGGTGAGGAAATGTCAAAAAAGGTCAAACATTTACCAAAAAAGTCAAGGTTGAACATATTATTCTAGATGAGTTAGAGTAGGCAACCTCAATATAATTTTAGTCTTTGGGACCTATGCCTCTGATAAGCTCCTAGTCGACCACTAACTGCCCGATATGGATTTTTTTTAGGTTGGTCACAGTCACTTAGCTTCAAGTGCATTCCATGCAGGCAGACTGGCTTACGGACTTTTTTGTCTCCACCTTCTTGCATACAAGTATAGACTAACATTTTATAGACCTATGCTCCTGATAAGCTCTAGGCGACCACCTAATGCACGATTATGGAGTTCTGTTGAGGTTTGGGTACAACAGTGCAAAAATTTTTTTTTTTTTAAGCTTCAAATGCCTTCCATGCAGGCAGAGGCTTATGGACTTTTTTTGATGTCCACCTCATCTTCAAATATATAGAATAAATAACCTATGCCACTGATAAGCTTCTAGACCAATGATACTGCATGTATGGGAGTTGTTGAGTTAGGTCAACAGTCCACTTTGCTTCAGGTGCCTTCCATGCAGGAAGACATTTCTGTTCATGATAAAATAAACACCTAATATTACCACTTGTAGGGCTAATAAGTGAGCTGTAAGGGTCAGAGGTTTTTCTATGTAGGGAATAGGATTTTGTGAGATCACATGACATGAATTTCCAAAAAACTGGTGCATTGTGGGATGACTCGATACGCTCTGAATCTCCTGGTGATTGTTATTACGATTGATTTGTGGTGCAAGAAGAAAAATACAGATTTTAAATTAATGTACCAATAATCGGCGTAAATAAACTTTGACCCAAATAATGCGTACCAAACGGGCATTGGGTCAGGGTTCTTTGACCAAGGTCTCTTGATCGTAGCTGCAGGGATTGTGCGAAGAACGAATGTACAAAGTTTTTGAAAAGAAGGGTCTTAATAGCCCAAATTAATCGTCGGCTCAGTAGCGTACATCTTCTTCCTCTACGTTGAAATGCCAACTCCTTGTCGAAGGCTCTCGCACAAGTGTGTGTGTGGCGGCAGTGGCGGCGCCTAACAGGGGAGGGGGGTAAGGGGGACTGTGTTCCCCCTAAATATTTGTTTGCCCCCCCCCTACCCCGCCGAAAAAAAAAAATGAGGAATTTGGAAAATCGGCGCCAACCGCCAAAAAATCACCAACAATTGGCTTTAAAATACCAAAAATCAACAAATTTGGGCCAAAATTGGTTTAAAAAATCTCCAAATTTTTGATATTTTCCCCCCCCCAGAAAAGAGACAAGGAAAGGGGGGCAAAGAGAAAAACTAACTGAACCGAAAGAACAAAAACAAAAAATAAAAAACAAAAAATAGCCCCCCACCCCCCGCCCCCCCCCCCCCCCCCAAAAAAAATTTCATCCCCCCACCAAGTGTTTGCCCCCCCCCCCCCCCCAGAAAAAGAGGTCTGGTGCCGCCACTGTGTGGCGGTCTTGCTAATTACATCCTAAAATGATGAACATGACATTGTCTGTTGCTCCTGCTTGATGGTCTCATGTTGAGCATGGAATAATTTCTCGGAAGCTCTCCATTGAAAGGTTTTAGAGGAGATTACGTGGCTCAAAAACAATTTTGGGACCTTTGACCGTCAATCTGTTTACATCCCATATGGGTCCATTTGGTTCCGTACTGGACATCTAGTGATTATAGCAAGTGATTTGTGGCACCAGAAGGAGTTCACAAGATTTGTAAAAAAAGAATGACCCTTCATTTTGCCTACGTAACCTTGAACTCAATCTGCGTACATGCCAAATGGTCTTTGTACACTTGTTCAGTTGTTCTTCAGACCAAATTATTTGTGCCCGAAGAACAATTAAATGTGATTTTTCAAATAATGCTCTATTATTCACCTACTGATCTTTCCACCGATCTGTATACGTCCCATACATGACGTAAAGGATGGGCCTTCATCCATATGTGGTACCACCCCCCCCCCCCCCCCCTTTTTTTCGGTTAATTCTGGACCCACGTTTATCCTTGTTTGGTATCAGTGTGTAGCTCATATGTCCTTCAAATAAAGTACAAACAAAATTTAACAATCATATGTCATAGTGACGTCTTAACTGAGAGGTTTATAAAGTTATTTTTTAGAAGAAAAGCTCCAAATCCAAGAGTTTTTCGACTACTTGCAAAGCACTTTGGTATTTAATTTGCAATGATGGTGTCCAAGTAAGCATCCACATGTTAAGACACAAAAAGTAAGACAAAATACAAATATTGTCATATTTGCTTTAAGTAGCATTATAAGTTACATAAGTACCAATTGTTCGTATTTTACCAAGTATATAGGAAGACTTTGACTGGAAACCCCTACCTCCCTAAGGCGCAAAAAAATAAAAAAAAAAAACTGTTTATACGGGCGACCGCCCCTGATTTTTCAGTTTTGCAGATTTGGGTTTTTTTTTTAGTTTTTTTTCCCTCAAAAATCATGTAAAATCAGCCTGTTTTAGCCCAATTATCAATTTTGGGCTAATATTTTTTTAGAAAATTTGTTTGTAAAATTTTTGATTTTTTTCCTTTTGATTTTTTTCCAAAAAGAAAAAAAAATAAAAAAAGAAAAAAATTCCCCGACCGACCGCCCTACTCTTGAGTCCGCTCGCCTAAACAAGGTTTTCTTTTCCGTCGCCTGAGGTGTTTTTTTTTTTCATAAAATGACCGCAAAGAAGTTAACTTACAATACTTAAGCCGCTATCAAAACAGTGAAAGCACATTATAATTGAGAAATCGTCAAATAAATTAGTAGAGAACGCATTATCATAACCTAGACTAGTGAGGTGTGCCATTATCTTTGCAACGATGTGTAAAGGTGAAGATTGCGAATGTCGAGCAATTTTCCCTTCGTCCAAATTCTCTAGGTCAACGGACCTGTTTGCCTGCTTTTTTTTGACGCATACCGACTTCTTAAATCTGGAATAATTCACCGGACTGGTGGTTAATATCATGTCTAAAATTATATTTTCATGTACAAAGTTAACCCACGTTTTAGGCTTTTCGTTTCCTCCGGACCAAGAACTTCTTCATTATTGAGTTATTTGACAAGATTCGAGCAAGCGAACAAGGTTGATTAGAGAGCAACATGATCAGGAAGAGGGAGCCAATACCACTAATCGCGACGAGGAATATATCTTTAAGTCACGTACACTGTAGCACCGCAAAGTGTAACCCATCCGCATACATCGACCAATCTTGCTGGAGTTACTTGCACTCCGCGGATGAGAAAAAAATACGCATCTCGCGGGAGTAAAGTGACTAGATTCATGAATTACTGAAGAAGTTCTCCGTCAGTAGAAGGAAACGTCTAAAATATGAGTCAAAAATTAATAGATTACCAATAATATCAGTTTACAATCACACGTTTCGTCTTTTATTTTTAAATTCAGCTTGTAATCATCCTCTTGGTATGGAAAACGGTAACATTAGAGATGCACAGCTCTCAGCCTCGAAAGGAGATATCAACAAAGTCAGAATGAATAACTGGAGAAGGTTGCAGTCTGCTATTAACGAGTGGATCATGATTGACTTTCTTACATTCAAGACAGTTGCAGGTTTTGTTATTTTCGGTCAATTTAGTGGAAGTAAGGACGTTTATGTAATATCGTGCAATGTAGCGTACGGCAGAAACGCAACCACATTGGAGTACATTAAAGATGCCGACAACAATATTAAGGTACTTTGTTTGTTTGTTTATTTATTCTTTACCCTGGGTCCATATTCAGAGGAAAACTTAAGTATTCCTCTGTTCTTCCATATGGCCCAGCAACATATAAAAAACATTACAATATTAGAATTTCTTAAATTACATTATTAAAAAATACACAAATATTGCAACTTAAATTACAAATCTTTAAAATACAATTATACAACAAACTTATACAATAATATCATACAAAATCGCCAGGATTTCATTCTAAATTACAGAAAATACATGTTTTTAAATAAAATTAATGAACATACATAGAAAATATACAAAATTGTCCAAATTAAAATAAGATATCAATGAATTTCATTAGGATTAAATTACTCAATATTACAAAAATGATTAAAATTCCTCATACACACAGGTGAATATTATTTAGAAGCGTTTAATCTCTAAACATGTCAAATATCTAAACACCAACTGTTTAATTTCTAAACACCATGTGTTTAATTTCTAAACACCATGTGTTTAATTTCTAAACAAAGTGTTTAATTGCTAAACATTTGCCCTCTAAACACCACCTTGCCTTCACTTTCTAAACACTTTTTCTTTTCATTCTTTTCTCTTCAGCAAACACTGACAAACACACAATTGTACATGCACCTAAATGACAAAAGTAGAGTCAGAAATGAGAATCCATTTCTCGAAGTCTGGAGAAGAAGCTTTAAAGATATATTTCTATACTTTGAAGGATGCTTAATCGGAATTTGTGATAATAATAATAACAATAATAAATTTCATAATAATAATTCTAACAGTGGAATGGGGGAAATTTTAATTATTCATTAGGTTATAATGAGTTATTTTTCTTATGTAAATGAATAATCGTATCCTTTGTTATTCTAGGGGATGGTCCTTAATTTGCATAAATTAATATTCAAATCCTTTGTTATCCAAAACGGAATAAACCGCAATACAAAGGGGTACATTAGTGGGAAACGATATTTCGCCCTAAGAGCGTTGTGAGTGAATAACAAAGGCCAATTTTCCCCTAACGTAGGGGTTAGCATAGTAAGCATATTATTATTATTATTAATTAATCAAAATATGTTGAACAATTAGTACGGGGTAAACTTCATAATCAGGTCAAATTGTGTTTAAATGTGCCACAATGCATCTGCCTCGTTATAAGAATTTTAGAATATAGTTTGTCGAGGTATGGCCCTATTAAAGAACAAGGCTGACCCTCATCCTTTATATTTTCTGTCCGGAAACGGACAGAAATTACAACATAGTGGCCAATGGATTTTTTCAATGAAATTTGGCATAAATAATGACTATCCAGAGACAGCCATTATTACGAAAAGAACGGTTCGAAAATTGGGGGTGAAGCATTCATTTCCATGTGCGCGAAAAGAGTCCTTTTTGTTATTGGTTCTTCTCTCAATTTAACTAATGGTTGTTTGGAGTTAAAATGGACGAAATTTATTATTAAAAATTAAAAATTGGGGATTTAAAACATTTTAGGACTTTTTTTTCTACGCCCATTCATGTGTATTCCGGGCCAATTTTAGGTAATTAACCCATCAGCAAAATAAAATTAGTTACTGTCCATTCAATTAGCTTAGACCCTTGGTTTTAAATTAATATTAAAGAAGGTAGAGGTGTCGGGAAAAAATCGTGAAAGAAAAGTTTGTATTCACGAAATTACCCAACAGGATTTTTAAATTTCAAAACATATGGATGGAATTTTATCTATTGAAATTTTACCCTTTTTCCCTCAAAGTTGCAAATGATCTGTTCAACGTGTGGTAGCATTAACAATGACGTGTGAGGTGGTCTTTGGTATTCTACATACGAGGTAGGATTAAGCGACTAGCGATACCCACTGCGATCAATATCGGCGGAACAGAAGACCTTGGTCGGAGTGACCTACACATATTGTGTCATCTTCTCTTAAAGGACATACAAAGGCTGTATTGTATCTGGTGAAATTATACACTGCTTTACAATTACGCGCAGTGTTATACCCTCATTAAACTTGCGTTACAAATTAAAGAGGATTTGATACCGATATTCCGCCTATTTTCTGTAGAAAATGCCAATTTTGCCGACTCGCGGACTTGACGACGTCATTGTGACGCCATGCTAGATATGATGGTAGTTATTTTAGTATCAATGAAAAGAGGAGGACCATAGCTATCCACTGGTATCAAAACCAAAATCATAAGCATCGGGTGCTTTACGAATTCTCGAGGGAGGGTGGTAAGCCCCCCCCCCCCTGGTAACCCGTGTTATAAAAAAGGCTTGGTAAGACGAGGGTTAGCAGTCATAACCCAAGAGTGTATTTTTTTATATCGTCAGTAGATGGTCAAAACATACAAAAATAAGTTTATCCAGATCAGATAACCCGTATGTCTTGCGGCGATATTTGCTATCTTCAGTAGATAGCATGAAGTAAGCCTATATATGAGATTGCGAGATTGTGGTCTTCAAGAAATAGTTATATGTACATAAATATAAAACTTGGTTGTTATTATTAGGCCTCCAATAAATATGCAAAAATCTAGAATACTAGACCTGTAAGTTGAAGATCAACGAATTATATAAACCTTTTCATAACATCAATAATCATGAATGTAAATTGGTTTCTAATGACAATTTATTTGTTTGTTTGTTTTTGGCCAGGAATAAAATCCCGGGAAAAATGCATTACAAACATTGTTCATGATATCGATCAATGTCATACTGTCAAAGAGCGACGCGATGCAGTGTTTTACACACCTATCTTACAAATGGAACATTCCTGAAAAAGTTCAT
This sequence comes from Ophioderma brevispina, assembly GCA_023653785.1. Classification (NCBI taxonomy): domain Eukaryota; kingdom Metazoa; phylum Echinodermata; class Ophiuroidea; order Amphilepidida; family Ophiodermatidae; genus Ophioderma; species Ophioderma brevispina. The sequence goes on along the minus strand of JAMKCH010002574.1, from coordinate 36,193 downwards.
GCTCATTACGAATATTCGGCTGGTTCCGATATCTTGCCGATTGATGGCCAAAAATCGCAGAAATTGAATAGAATTGGGTGTGAAAAAATTCTTATCAGCATGCACCTTCAAAATCTTATGGGTAATTAGATGAATACCAACTTTTCTTTCACGATTTTTTCCCGACACCAATACCTTTTCTAATATTAATTTTAAACTGAGGGTCTAAGCTAATTTAATGGACAGTAATGACACATTAATTGGCATTTGTATTTGATATTAGCATGTATTACATGCATTGGTAACAACGAAAGGTCGAAGGTCAAATATATGTACAAAATATTTTACCGACCATCCTTTTTTGCGGGGGGGGGGGGGCAATTGGGTCCGGGCTAATTTTTTTTCATAAAAGAAAAAAAGTTAAGTGCTAAAGTAGACCAAAGGTTTTTGCACAATACATTTGCTCAATAGGGCCATGCGTCATTAAAATCCTTTACCTGGACTCGTATCGTACTAGGCAATCTCTTAGGCCTCGCACACCAAGGATTATAGTGGTAAAGTTTGCCCGGTTGTGACATGCAACCAACACACTTTTGTGGGCATACCAACCGATATCGGGTTACAGTTTCTTTGAAAAAAAAACAGCCTATTATGTCTAGAAATCAAGGGCGGGTTCTGGCTAGCTTTAGCAATGGTTCAGCTTCACTGCGCTAAACGTATATGATTTACTGAACTTTTGTCAATTATCTTTTTGTTAACAGGTTCGTTATCGACGTGCAAGTAGTTAATATTTTTGTTATTTTCGTGTTTCTTTTCAGATATTTGACGTAACTGCGTCAAGTCCAGCACCCGTTGTTGCAATGTTCGACTCACCGGTTAATACCAAGGTTTTACAGATCACACCCTTGACCTGTAAAGTAGCTTGTTTTCTAACCTTAGAAATATTGGGATGTTAAAGAGACACAGGCACATTACCAGCCAAATAAAAACAATCCTGAAAATAGCTGAAATGGATATATAGAGACTTCTAAGGACCACTGAAAATAGTTTGACATCCAGAATGGTTACACTGTAAAAAATTACAGTGCAATTTATAGGAAAATCTTCTAAAAATCCTGTACAGAATTTGGCTGTAATTTGGAAATATAGTAAAGTACTGTAAATTTTATGTCCAATATTTCAGGCCTATAATGACAAAACTTAAAAATGGAGCCTTTATTCGAATTTTAAAGCAATATTAGCACATTTTTTTGAAGAGCGCCCCCAATTTTTCAAAAATGTTGAGATTTTTACACGGTTGCATTGGTAACTGGCTAGTAAACTATACCTGTGAATGGTTAAGCTCGAAAATGTCTATGTGTCACAAACGAAGGAATTTTGTACTAGAATAATTATTATCGGGGATCCCCAATAATAATTCAACGGCTGCTGGAAACGGCCTTCCAATGTGAAATAGCCTGGAAATAGCGCCATGTACGTGTCTACGCTCATCCATTAGTTGTTTTAATAGTTCAGGCAAGTCAAGTTAGAGGTTTTCTCGAGGTGGCACTATTTCATCATGGACGGACATAAACGTATCGTTTCCAGCTCTGCCGTTAAGTCCAATCTGGGATCCCAATTCTAATTACAAAATCGCTTATTTTGTGATAAATACGCATTTTTTAGCATTCTCGTTCGCAGGTATAGTTTCATAGACAATTACCAACGTAACCGTGCAAAAATATCAAATTTTGAAAATTGGGGGCGCTCTTCAAAAAATGTGCCATTATTGCTTTAATAAGTAACAACATCATTAAACACCGGCGAATTCTTAATTATACGATTAAGTACTAACATTTACAGGGAAAAATACTGTCAATTTTATAGGAAAATCATGGCAGCAATTCTGCCAACAAAACCCCGTACAAACACAGCTTTTACAGGTTTTCATTCAAATTTACTGTATATTTTACAGTTTGATGTAATACATTTTACAACTTAACAAACTGTTAATTTTTCAGTATATGCACTGCAAAAATTGGTGGATAGGCCTACTAAATTAGGGTGTTCGTCAGTGCTTTTTACTCTACACACATTCACAATCTCTGTAATAACTCACCAAATATATGTATTATGTTTTTGAGTGTTTGATTAAATTAATGTCTACAGTATAGTGTAAATTTTACGGTAATTTGTTCGCAGAATTGCTTCCAGGATTTTCCCTGTAAAATTTACAGTATTTTTGTTTACAGTGTATACATGTAGAGCCACCTAAAAGCTCTCTACCTTTTAGTCGGTAGGTCATTTCTTGCATTTTTTTTCATTCATTTTCAGTCAAAATATTTTCGTTTAATAGTTAAATTTGTTCAATTATAAATACACGAAGTAACCGACGTGCATTAAACCAAAATTAAATACAAAAACTGCAAGGTCTTGAACCGCGTACCCGGTCCCTCTCGCTAACACGGTCTTTATAGATTTATATATTATAATAGTACATTATTTTCTAATGTTCCATGCTTATTCCTATTTATAACGACCAAAACATGTTTTTAAATTACGGGCCGATTTCTATTCTCTTTATAAGTAAGTGTATAGTAGATTTTATGGTCTCATATCTCGTTTTATTTTATATAATAGGTCCCAATTTCTGATTAAATCGCGTTTCGCATATTTTCATAATGGAAGCTTATGCTATTTTGTTTCCTGATTTCGATTCCAATAACCAATCGGTTGGTTGCTCCCTGGATCTGTCGGAAGGTGTATGACATTGTTAAGATGTGTGGCATCATAAACCATCATATTCTCTAATGATTTCTTTACAGCGGTGCGGAAAGTAAGAGCGTTCATATTAAATTATCCGCCTAGCCCAAAGAGGAGTGGCCAATCGTGTGAACACATTTTTCAACAGGGGAAATAGATTTTGTCCATGAAGATGGGTTAGAACGAGTTTGGGGTGTTAATTCCGTACTTGAAGCATTTTCCGCGATTTGGCCCTCCACACTCTCCTAGTGACTTCGCATCGTGGGAAAATGTTGGCGCTCGTCAAAGCCTAGCGATTGTGTGTACAAAAACACTACCGATAGAAACGTTCAATTTTCTTCGAAGGTTCTTTAGACCCATTGAGGGATATTCTCGGACGAGAAAATTTCTGACCCTCTGATAAAAAATACCCATGGAACACCTTTGTTTTTCGGAGATCCCGGTACGGAGATATTTGAGATTTTTACATTTTAGTTACCCACACATTATCTATGGCGGACAAATAACGTTAGTCTCGCGCGAGTACCAAACTTAGATATATCTTTGCAGACTGTGACATACTACACAGTGGGTAAATACTTTCTGCAACCGCAGTAGATATCGTGAAATTGCCTTCGCCTAGTGCAGATGTTGCCAAAAACAAACGACACCTCGCCTCCCATTTGATTCCATCAATACTGTAGCGGGACGCGGCCCTGGAGCGCCCCGGGAGGCCTCGGGGTAAGTTGCAAGGGGAAGAACTTGCGTTCTTCTGAATGACGGCAGTGACTCGGTAAATCAGTTTCTCAAGAATTTATTACAACTAGCCTTCGCCTCGTCGTCAGAAACTACATCACAAACGTCAGTACCTGCAGTAAATATCCTACAGCAAATGCGTTGCATGTTCTTTAGACAATATTTACACACTTTATTTGCATACATTCATTCACATACCCTTTCTCGTTCTCCTCACACATACCTTTACGGCACAAATTTTAATAGACTTAATAATGGAAACCTCTAAGTGTTTTAGTCAACAAATCGAAAATCGGCAGCATGCCGCCAGAAAAAAAATATACCATACATGCGACACCGGTGAGTGTACTGCACACATTCAAACTACATCTTTATATAACAGAATATTTTATGGACAACAATATGCAAGTTTTGAATGGTCAATTCCAGAAATCAACAAGACAAGAAATTCAATAATTATTAATGAAAAAGCCCAATTTTGAATGTACATTTGCCTCTCGTATTTGCAAGCCAGAATCAATAAACCACATACCTGTGACTACAAAAGTGGATATCTCTTGACATTAAGTTGATTGGTATCAATCTCACAAACACATGTGTAATTAAAACCAGGGCAACTGTGGGTTCAAACCATAGCAGCATGAATATCATTTTCATCAGTGAGAACCTCGTTCCTGAAGCGTCGATGGGACCTAGTCCCCGAAGCGTCGAGTGGATCTCGTCCCCGAAGCGTCGGTGGGGACCTCGTCCCCGAAGCGTCGAGTGGGACCTCGTCCCTGAAGCGTCGAGTGGGACCTCGTTCCCTGAAGCGTCGAGTGGGACCTCTTGTCCCTGAAGCGCCGGGGAATGTGCAAGGTTGAACCCCAATACCCTAGATTACCTTTAATAGCTGCATACAAATCATGGTTAATGCGAAAATAATGACCATCAACTTCCACATTTGTATATGTTTGGATCACATCATCCCCCTAAAAATACATATACGCCATGATTGTGAATATCTGGATTTTGTTTTACTCACATAATACCCCCTCAATCTGCAGTACATTACTCGCCATGATGTGAGTATCTGTATTAGGTTTAACTCACATAACCCCCCTCGATCAAATCCACACACGCCATGATGTGAGTTTCCCAGTTCTTAATTACACATTTAACACTAACTCTAAAGGGGAGGGGCAATAATGTTCCCAGCACTAAATCATCATCAATAATACATCTATATCAGTCTATTACATAGGGGAAGTCATAATATTATTGCTTATGAGAGCATGTTCCTAAATATCCTACAAAATGATAATATTTTAATTGAGTTTAATTATTCCGCAAAACATTCAAAATGACAAACAATTTAATTAATTCACCAAACCATAATGCAAGAAGGAAGAAGTGATAACTTTCAAAAATGTTGATGAACAGGGAAAAGTGTATAATGTGTCTTTAGAATGTTATTTTAATATTTAGTATTTACGTTTATTCACCATATAATATTCAAAGCAATAAAGAGAAAAATAAACAAACTTCCCCTATCATTCAGACGGAAACCTTAGCCTTGTCTTCACATATAAAATATAAATATTATTAACTATGACCTGGATTTTAACTTCTCCTAAACTAAACAGTTGAAGCGAAAATGTTTAATAATGTTTATCGTTCCTATCTCATTAACACGTTTGTGTCACTAAAAACTCACAGAATTATAATAATTATTCTCTACCTCTCCTACTTATTTGCAGTTCGGTGCAGTGGGCATGTACCATACAGTGAATGACCTATGGTTCATGGATTTAATCCTTCATGAATTAAAGAGAAAAATATTTAATCCATGTCTTGATCGTTCCAAACTTCATAAAAGTTTCACATAATAACAACAAACGTCATTATATTATTCTCTACCTCTCTAATTATTTGGGACCATGTGATGTGGATAATTCTCAGCACCCCCAATTATGTCATGCCTAGTTGTCACTAATAAGGAATTACCAAATGTGGAAGCACTCTTACTTCGTGTTGCCTATTGGCAATCAATGATGAAGTCAAGCTGAACCGAAAAACCGTATTATTGCCAAGTGATTGGTTCAATCAAATTTGTCATGGGATATCCATATAAAGCCAAACGAGAGGAAAAAGTAAAACAGAAATCCTAACCATCCTCTCAGGCCCAATGATGGACATCTCTGTTTAAGCGAACTGTCAAGTGTTAAAAACTAAAGCTACTCAAGGAATCATTTCTGATCTCATTGCTGACCCAATATGGATTATTTTTGCCTAAACTGAAACACCTGGTGTCTGATGATGACAGAGCTTTGATTTCTATTTGAATCACCTCACTCCTCATGGATATGACATCATTAGTGTTCCGCAAGGTGGTGGTGATCCTCATGGAGGCCTTGCCGTCATTTACAAAAAGAATCTTCCATCGTTTCACATTTTCCCATAACTCCAATTCAAAGTTTGATCAGGTGATACTGTATTCTCGACGGGAACAGGGGTTTACATTGGTGCTAGTATAGACCACTCCATCTTCTAAGTATGAATTGTCACTCTGCGTTAGGTCGATGAGTCTCTCAGCTTTGCAAGATAAACACTGACAAAGGAGAGCTTGTGGTTGTTGGTGACTTAAACATAATTCTGGATGTTGCAAATGAACCAGAAACCATCAAGTTTAAAGATCGTTGACTCTTTTTGACTTGAAACAGTTTGTGGATAGGCCCAAACTCACATTCATGGCCATACATTGGACGTCCTGATTTCGCGTAATGTGGATAACATTGTCAAAACTTCGCGTTCTGATCGTGTATCTGAATCAACAATCCTACGCTTGCATCTGATATGGAGAAAACTGCCTCCGGGTGAAGGAGACTATACCTTAGAAAAATATCGCGCGATCAATATGAGTTTTTCATAGAGGATTATCTTCATTCGAATGATTTGTTATCCGTGAAACATCAATGATTTTGGTCTACCATATAACGGTGTTTTACAGGAAATCCTCGATAACACGCACCTCGTGTGATCAAACAGTGTGATGCATGTATAAAGCAGCCTTGGTTTCTGATTCATTGATTCTTGCTAGCGAATCGCCGAAGGCGAGCGTAATGGTGGCGAGTAGATCCACAAGATGGAGTATTAAAAAAGCTAAAAAGCTATTAATTTTCAGCTCTTTAATGCCAAGTGCTCCTACCTGAATAATAAGATCCGTAAACTGTGGAAATGACAGTAAGTCCAGGTCCGTACAATCAATGAGATTCTTCAAGAAAAGAAGCTTCAAGTACATGATCCACCAGTGCAACTGAACTGCCAGCCAGATCGAGTTGCAATTATTTTGCACAAAGATCCAGAATATCAGAGACGGTCTTGCTTGTATTCAGCTGTTTATCCGGGTAAATCATCGGGTCTCATTCATGGGATCGTTCGTTTTCCACAATTATGAGCAGGATCTTTCATGAAATCATCACTTAAAGCGCCAGTCCATCCCTGTATACTGGACCCGCTTCCTCATGGATGGGGAAGGGGTTAAGGACTTCTTGCATCTTTGCTTCCAACCATGACTGCCGATGTAAATAACTCTCTTCATTCTGGAATTGTTCCTAAATCCTGAAAAGAGGGTGTTATTACACCTTTTGTTGAAAAAAGGCAAATCTGGACCACAACATCATGAAAAATTACCGGCCTGTTATACATGCCTTTTCTGGTCAAAAAAAGTCCTTGAGCGTGTGTTGACAGGCAAGAACTGACTGATGTCGTGCAATAATCTCCACTAACCACTCCAATCCGCGTACAAGCAACATATAGTTACGAAAAGCACTTGATAAAAGTCAAAAGACATTCTATGGTCAATGGAACGGCAAGGAGTTACTATACTATTCCTCCTTGATCTAAGTAGTGCCTTCGACACTATAGACCATGAAATGCTAAATTCATCGCCTTGATAGGTATGTTGGCGTGCGTGGAACACCTCTTAAATGGTTCCGTTCATTTTGTCTGGACGATCACAGGAGTTGTTCTTCATAAATGGGGACAGTTCTCGTCTATCCAATTTTATATGAGGCGTTCCGCAAGGAATCGGTTCTCGGACCCCATTATCGCGGTCTAAATTCTTGCTCTTGGAGATTCTTGTTCGCCAGTTCGGTATTGAGAGACACAGATATGCTGATGACACAAAGGTCTACTTTTCTATTTGTCAACTTCACAAACAGGTATTGATCTAGATGTTGCTAACAATGAAGGTGTTGTGTTCTGTGTTAAACGAAAATCCAGTCCTGGATGTCACAGAACTTCCTAAATTAAATGCGGACAAGACTGAAGTTATGGTTTTTGGTTTTAGAAATCAATTATCAAAGTTCCATCTGCCCTAATTAGTGTTGCTGGTATGAACATGCCTGTTCAAAATAAATCCTGTGAGGAAATCTCGGCGTGATGTTTGATCGGGTTTGACATGAGTGTCAGGTGGCTAACATCATCAAGACCACAATTATATCTCATGAACAATCAGCAAAGCACGTAAAATGCTTACAACTGACGCTTCCAAAATCGCAGTTCACACTCTTGTCACATCACATTTAGACTACTGAAACAGCCTCTTATCTGAGAATTAATAAACTCTCTGCTTCCACGCCTTCAAAATGTCCAAAAGGACTGCCGCGAGAATTATTACCAGGTGCAAGAATATGACTCCACTCCTAAACTGATTTCTTTCCATGGCTGCCCAATGATCAGCGAATCAAATCAAAGTTATGCTGTTAGTGTACAAAGCCCTCCACAATCAGGCGGCCTTCCAAGTTAAATTTCTTCAGATGCTCACGTTTCAAAAAACCCAGCCGTCGGTAGATCAGTTTCCCTCTCATCTTCATCTCAACTTGATTCATTCACAGAATCGTCGCTCAACTTTCGCTGACAGATCTTTCTCATGCGGTTTGGTCCTAAGCCGTGGAACGTATTACCATCTCACATCAAAGATGCAGCCACAGTGACACTTTCAAGAAACTGCTTAAATCTCACTGTTTCAAGAAAGCGTACTCCTTGATTGATTTGGTTTGTTTTACTCTGTCTTGCCGCGCCTAAGAGCAAACTGTTTGAAGTGGGCGCTATACAAATGCTAAGGAGTGATTGATTGATTGATTGATTTGCAGTTCGGTGGCATGTTGCAGTAAACATACAGTGAATACCTGAATTTACATGAATTAATCCTTCATGATTCAAGAAGGAAAAATATGTAATCATGTCTTGATCACTCCTAACTTCATTGCAAGTTTAAAATAATTCACACAACATTATAATTATTTTCATTAGCTCTAATTATTGTGCAGTTCAGTGCGCACGGCAGTAGTAACATACAGTGAATGACCTTGAATTAAAAAGGAATTTAATCTTCATGACTTAAAGTGAAAAATATGTAACTATGTCTTGATCACTTCTAACTGCATTGCAAGTTAAAATAATATCACACAAAAACATAATTTTTTCTATCTCTCAATATAGCAGTTTCAATGCGCATGTGCAGATCTACAGGGAATGACCTTGAATTTACATGTGACCGTGAAATTAAATTAACCATGAAAAATCAAAGAGGAGACGAGATTTCACAAGTGCATTTCTCACAAAACAAATCCTATTCCAAAAAACATTACTAAATATATTCCCATTTGTTATGATTTACTAATCAGTCAAACGTCATTACTGGAGATATCTCACAAAACAGTCCCATCAAATCGATATGGGATCCCTATACTTGCCTTTTACAACAACAACCATGACAACACTAAGCACCACGCAGACAATGGGCCGCTATACTTGTACATGTATCATGAAGACAACGACAAAGTTTACGCGCGTCACACAATAACTTGCTATACCATAGAGTTTGTACACGAAAAATGACAAGATGGCGCAATCGTGTGAAAATCTCCACCCTCTCTTCAAATTCGATTTTATAAAGTGAGTTTGACAACAAAACACACACCAACTAATCTCCCATCGCCGCAGATATGGTATGCAATTAATGATGTGTAAGAATTTTTAACAAAATAATGAAATTCCGGTGATTTTTCTGAAGTGTAATGTCATTGACTGTCAACATGCATACTACCATTTACTACTCGATTTTTCACACTAATATTTCACATCTTTCGTAATACCTATTTACATGACAGCAACCTAACATCCTAGCGGTGATATGAAAATGACAAAATTTATTATCAGAAACTATCCTGACATGAATTCATTACGAAAATATCGACTTCAATTCCCAAATGTGTGGACGAGTAGAATTTGAATTTCCACACACAATTTTCGACAATATTTCTTCATAAATCTAACCTAATGTCACAATCCTAATTATTCATGCTCTCAGTCTAGCCTTCCTATGATAATATTTTTACATAAAAATGCATTTAAATATGACACTTGCCCGCTCCAAAATGTAAAAGAAATCTTCAAAATGACACAGATCCAGAAACTTGCACGCACCTGCAGTAATATCATACACCAAACTGACCTTTTTCTCGCCAGTGCTGAATACCGCATGGGGTGATTGATCATGGATTGTAAACATGAATCACGCAGTGGGGCGTCAAACTGATTGGGCAATTACATGACCTCCGTGGCGGTCTTCGCGCGGATTGGCAACAGGTCTGACCTTTCCAAAGAGATCACGATTTTTGTGACATGACTTTGCATAATTAGTATTGACGTAATGGAAATTAATTGTAGCCAGAGAGCTATGGATAACCATTTGGGACATTATTTGGGACAAAATAATACACTAAGAAAATACAGGCTAACTTCCAATCCCGTTTCACAGCTCCCTCCCCAGATTGTGCCGTCCCGGCACACATACGTATGTAAGCTCAAACGGGATTGGAATGCGCACCGAAACTGCCTACTCTTAATCCTATACTACAATCTTCTTTTGACGCCACGGCAGTCAGGCGTAGTCATCGCTCCATTCAGGTGTTTTCATCACAGCAGTCTAGTGCTGTCATCGTACAGCCCGGTCCGCCTCGATCAAGTATTGCAGAATATCCCACTAGTTCAGTGTCGTCATCATCCAACATGTCGCCACGCCTTGCCGCATCTAGTCCCGTGGTGTGAGCGCACTGTGTGTTGGACCCACCTTCACCATCATTGCCGTCAACATGCCCGTCTGCAATGCTTCGACGAGCATCCACACTAATATGTAGCTTGGCTGTACCTCACTATCGCTCCGAACGCCGTCGCCTTTATCACATATGGAGTTCTTTTCAGTGACAGACGATTTTAGTGGATCATCCCATCTACGGGTACATTAACAGCACATCATCAGACTGGTTCGGTGTTTTGTTCATATTGGTACACCACTAAACCTGGTATCTCACAACAACCTGGCCTCGACGCTGTCTCGGTTACTCTTGAAGCCCGCAGCATCCATCTCCAAGGTGCAGTTATCCAACCATCTAGCTACTCCTATCGACCGCCCATGTAAGGTCCTTCGGCCCGTCTGTCCATCCATCTCGAGTCGTCCGGCCCGTCTGGCCATCCAAAGTCGTCCGGCGCGTCTGCCATTAGTCTCAAGTCCCGGCCATTCATCTCAAGTCGTCCGGCGCGTCTGCCCAGTCACCCAAAGTAGTCTGGCCCGTCTGGCCATTCATCCAAGTCGTCTGGCGCGTCTGCCATTCATCCAAAGTCGCCTGGCACGTCTGCCATTCAAAGTCATGCGGCACGTCTGCCATTCGTCTCAAGTCAGCCGGCCCGTCTGGCCATACATCCCAGGTCGTGATGGAAGCCGCAACCTTCTTTTTCACTGCCGAACCTGTGTGCACCAGACATCTGTGTTGGACTTCACCAGTCCGCAATGCCTACGCTTGTCTAATTTGCAGCAACAATTATTTCTCCCTTCATCATCCCTTATTGTCTGCTACCCATCAAAGTTGCTCAGCGATCAAATTTCATGCTTTGATTAGTTCGATTGTCCCCCGATTATTGGTTGATTTGTTGTAGATTTACTTTATACCCCTTACATACCTGACTCCGTACTAGGAAACTTTCCACGTTGATGGAACCTGACGATTGAGATTTCGAGTAGGGCGCCCCCTACCCTGACTTAGTCAAATTTTGGTATCCTGGACTTTTTTGAACTAGCATTCAGCGAGACCGCTCCTCTTAAGTCCACCGGCCACTTCCAGGTGAAGACCAAGGAAGCGGTCCGCTCTGGACTTTTTGAAAATTCAACATGCCGTGGCCCGGCTACGTAAATGCCGTGGCCCGGCTACGTGACTTTTCACCCAAGAGTTGGGTTCATAATCTAGAGCGATTTACCGCTGACCAAGGAAGCGGTCCGCTGTGGACTTGGTTTATTTTCTGAACTCTGGAATTCATTTTTGAAATGTCTGAGATGCACTACAATCTTATAGTATACGTTCTGGTCGCGGCCACTTTTCTATCCTTAGAGCAACTTCATAGCGATGGCCCAGTACTTAACCTCAACTGACTGGTGCGAGTTTGCTGTCAGTAACCGGGCATGATACGCACTCTCTAAAACATTAGATATGAACCCTAAAACACCCAATCCTAAATAGGTGTTGCGGAAACCGGTAGGTAGCCAACAATTTATTAGAAAGCTACCGGGTCATTTCTTGGGGAATGAATCGGTTTAGACTACCGCACGAGTTGGTGTGTTTTACCATGACCCTTCACTTGACGGTATCTAAGGGGCGGTCGCACGCCTGTTAAGGCGCGTGCAGTTTTACCGTAATGTTCGGCCTACAGGTCTATTTGATTAACCCTTTTGCTTATTTAGAGGGAATTTGTTGTTTTTAATTTGTTCTGACAATGTAATTGTATTGGAATTTGTGGGCAAAGGAAATGTGTTCTTTCTTTTGAATTAAGGTTTCAACATCTGTTTATCACAGACATTTTCTGGTAGTATTTGGTGCTGCTGGTAGTATTTCGGCTTCACTTCTGTGGTAGCAGTAGCTCCAGGCTGCAAGTCTTGTATGGTAGCAGTAGCTTGTATTTGGAACTGTTGGTTAAACCAACGCACCACGGCGAAGGGGAACCTATATTATCCTGGAGAGGATAGTTCCTTGCAGGGTACAGGATCCAAATACCGGTCGGATGAAGGCCTCCCATGTGTGGTTTTATTGACCAGGTTCCAACGGTAGATGTAGGCTGGATTTGTGTGGTAGCAGCACTGAAGCGATTGCGGGTGGACTGGAGAGGTAGCAGTAGCTAGCAGAGAGATTGATGTTACAAGTCTTTGATGTTAGTTGACTTGTAAGACAGCCGGCCGGCCGAAGGGTTAGGGCAGATTCAGCTGAAAGTAAAAGTGTCCGGTCAAGCCAAATAAAACAGATGGTGCTCTCGTATCTCGGCACAACATCTTGTGTAACATTTAAGCGATCTTAAATGTAAAAGTCATTAGTTCAGTGGTGCACTAATCGCTCGGCACAACACTGTATGCGTCGGCCAATGGTCAATGTTAGAACTACAGCGGTGCACTGGTGTTTTCGGCACAACACTTCGGGCACGTTCAATGTCATTTGTCCGAGTAAGTCAGCGGACAAAGTTAGCAAGGCAGGCTGCCCTAGCACCACCTTCCCTTAAGCGTCCGTCATTCGTCAAAAAGCTTGCGCAACGTGCACGCTGTTTTAGAGCGCGAGGTGGTCGCTCAATTCAAGGCTGCAAAAGCTGCACAAAGAGGAAGCGATGGTACATGAAAAAGCACTCCACCCGCCAGAGATGCACCCCGCACGTTCTGCACCCGAACTTAGTCCGCTTCGCCTTTCCTGAAGCAGTCGTTCTTCCGAGTGTCTTGCATCTCCGACAGGGTGCCGGATGCCTCTTCCTCATATCAACCAGCTCATGGCCCGGCCCTATTGAGACATGTGCCTTACTACAGGTCGATCTGGGGGAACTGACCGCCGGCCGAAACCGGCAATGAGCTCCTCGGCCAGTTTAAGGATAAACCTCGAATGGCGATCAATTCTATCAGCAGCCGTGTTTGCCGCCGCATTGTGGACACGATGGTAACAAATCCAGGCATTGACCCGGCCGATATCGACCAAGAAGTAAGAACCTGCTTCCACCATGCTGACTCTTTCTCCAGCAGAGGTTGTATGCACGTAACTGCTCAGCTCACTGTACGGGTTGTAGTCAACAACTACGGGCGGAGCGGCGGGGGATAATGTGCGCCTCTTTCTTAGAGTTTTTGGTGAGCCGAAAGCGCAGGCTGATCTTCTCGGGATCATCGTGATACCCGTTATGCGCCGTTGAAACTAGGGGACCTACCTTGATGTCTTTCCACGGCGTGAACGTTGTGCGCCCTTTTTGCCGAACATAAAAAGGTCACGCGGGCCTTCCTGGTTCTTGATGACATCGGCGTGGGGGTTTGAGGGGCCTATCTTTTAAGAGTCAGTCGTCTGTCCCCGTGAATTCGCTTTCACGGCCCCCGCTCGATAGGTTTCGCGCTCCAACATTTTTCCTGGGCCTAATAGATCGATCCGTAACACTTGTTCGCAGTAAATTTGAATGGAACTTGTGTTGTGGTGACTCGAATGTCGCCTCGAGCGCGACCTCCCACGCTTTCCGGCGTCGTGTTTGAAGGTTCAGAGGCAGCAAAGTTGCACAGGTATCCACTGTTCCATTCGAAATACAGCGTACATTCTGAAGCCCTGGCTGGTAGGCTTGTTCGGCATTCCGATGATCGTCAGCAACCGTAATGCCCTCTTCTACGGCACCATGTCACTTATCATCGAGAGACAATTGCGGATTAATCAGTTATATTTCTTCTGGCAATTCCGCTGAACTGTGTCCCAGGCGGACTGGCCTCTATCCAGCGGATCCTTGCGGATGTAATTGAACTTAATGACTGCTCTTTTTCTTCCTCCCGGGTTTTCTGTAATCCATCTGTTGTGTCGGTAGTACCGGGTTCGCACAATAGATGCTACCAGACAGGACTCAAAACGCGTTTTTACAAAAAAAAACCATCGGCATTGCAAATCATCGGGTTTCGAAAACCCGGATGGGGTGACAAATAATCCTTGCGGTCGCTAGTGAATTAAGAACCACACCAGAATGGATACCAAACCACGCGCGGATTTCGGCGACCGATGTCATCTTTCTCACCCTGCCTCTCCTCTCAAACTCAACCGGATGTTTAGTCCCAGTCGGCGATTTCCTGTGAAGATTAAGAAAGAAAAACTCCGCAAAATAGTTCAGGGGACCATCTGTTGGTCGCGTCAAAGGGTGGGTCCACTCGGCAGTGTACCGCGGACCGGTACCACCCGTTTACGCCACCGGGGTCAAATTGTGTGCGTCCATCCGAGATCGCCCTTAGAAGGGTCCATACATTTCAATCGTTCCTCGCTTCGGGTCATTTTCTGCCTAGTCTATGTACTCGGCACCCTTCTTTCGCGGTGGGCTGGCTTTGCGCGGGATCATCAGATAAAATCCTTCTGATCCTACGGCTCATCAATGTCAGAGGGCGGCTAAGTCCGGTGTCAGCGTTGGGTCGCTCGTCAGACGCAAGCTTCATCAAACAGGTCTAGCATACATGTCAATCGGGGCACGACTATCCTGGGGGAGAAAAGACGCGAAGTTGTTCCGTATCTTTGGGCGGATAGCCTTGCCCGATGAGGCTTGGATCTAAGCCGTGCCCTTTCATCCGTCTCCTTTGGTCTTCTTTGGCTCGGCACCAGGCAGATTCGGGGGAAGAGCGCCGCTCCGCTGATGAATTTGATGCGCCGGAGTCTGCTGCGCGCTTGCTGCCCTAACCCGCGCTTCATGTCGCGCACATTCCCTAGGGCGCTGTCGGCTTTGATTGCTGGCCGCTACTTTCTCACCGATATCCACCGTCGGCTTCTTCGCGTTATTATTTTCGGCTTTCTCTCCATTCCCTCATCTTCACCATACCAACCGAGGCCAGCCTCTTCTCGGTGGCGGACTCGACCTACTCGGAACTTGATATGTCCATTGCAGGTGGCTGCTATGACTGATACAGATCGTGGCCCGATAGCCTCCTTTGATAACCCTAGACGTTTCCCGCCACGAATCATCACGTGCCATGCGTCACGGGCGTATCACGTGACTTACCACGTAACAAAAGGGTGCAAAAAGAAAAAGAACAAAAACGACTTACTTGAGTGGGACTCGAACCTGGAATCCGGAGATCCTAGGGTTGGTCGCGTCTGGTCTCGCAGTCCATCGCCCTATCACACTGGGCCATTCGATTACTTACCTGAAAAACTGATGCATTTTTATAATTTTATACCTTGGAATCAAAGGATATGGCACGTGGTGGAACAGGGTCGGTCACGTGAGCTGGAAACGGATCTTTTCCCGGTCTAAAATGTCTTCCAAAGTTACTATTTCCGGTGAAATTCGCATGCGGCCGGCAAAATGACTAAGTCCAGAGCTGACCACTGCCTCGGTCTTTAGCGCGGGAATTGGCCCTAGATCCAACAGACATAGTCAAGGGGAAAAAAAAAAATAAGTCCAGAGCGGTCGGCTCCCTTGATCTTTGAGCAGGAAATCGCCGCTACAGGCGTGATAATGTCCGCTCAAAGTCGCGGCCACTTAGCCATCCGCACACCACACTTTCCACTGAAACACACATCATACTTAACCACAACCGCCCGGGCATGGTAGACTGCGATCAGAAGCCGGGCAGGCCCGGCACTCTCTCATACCATTGTTTTGTCTTTCCTCAAACACCTATATTAAGTTTGGTTTGCGGAACGGCAGGTGGTAAACATTTTTGTTAGTAAGCTCCCGGTGATTCCCGAGCGACAGAAGTGGTGGCGAAAACCGACCACGATCCAAACCTTAGCCGGACACGGCAGCGAACCTTTTCAAAAAGTAGGACCACGGCACTTTCCGATGACCAAGGAAGGGTTCCCGTGGACTTTTTAAAAGTTCAAACATGCCGTGGCACGGCCACGTGAATAGCCGTGCCCGGCTAGGTGACTGTTCACTCAAAGATCTAGGGCGACTTCCCGCCGAACAAGGAAGCGGTCCGCTTGACGTTTTTTTTAGTTCAGTTTTGAAAAGTCTACCTGGCCGTGGCCGGCTTGGTGAATTTTCACGTGGCAGGGCCACGGCATTGAGTGTGGTCCGGTTAACTTTCTAGGTGCAACGTTAGCCGGGCCACGGCATGGTGCTTTTAAAATGAACTAATTCGAGAGCGGACCGCTTCCTTGTTCGGCGGAAAGTCGCCCTAAATCTTTGGGTGAAAAGTCCCCCTAGCCGGCCACGGCACGTAGCTAGTCGGGCCACGGCATGTTGGCTTTCAAAAATGAACTAAGTCCCAAGCGAACCGCTTCCACCGCTTCCTTTGTCATCGGTAAATCGCTCTAGATTATGAACCAAACTCTTGGGTAAAAAGTCCACGTATCCGGGCCACGCATTCACGTAGCCGGGCCACGGCATTTAGACATTTCAAAAATGAAAACCAAGTCCATAGCGGACCGATTATTTGGTCTTCCGGTAAATTAGCCGGGCCACGGCAGTTGAGAAGTCCGCCTCTCCTTGCCACGACAAGCGCAAGAACCGCTAATGACCCGGTTCCTTGGTAATTATCGGCCAAATCGTCCTATATCTAACTAGCTCAGTCTGGGTCCAAAAAATGACTATAATGAGGATTTTGCCCAAAATTTTGAAAGTGGGAAGAAGTTGGTTTTTAGGTATTTTAGGGATAGACAAGGGTCTCAATCTCCCGCCTCTACTCATATAATCAGCGGAACCTATGTGCCTTTCGCCGCTCACGCCTAGTGGTTCATTCGTGGTTTTCGTGCCGTCAATCGCGAGAAAAATGAGTTTATCACTTGTATATTCAAGTTAAAAAAATAACGGTTGATAGCTCATTAAACTCGAAAACCATTATTGCCTTTACACCTAAACCTAAAAAATGAGTGATTAATAAATATTAAATTAGGTCTTAATTAAGTAATGGGTTTGATGTATCAATCTGCATAAAATTCATGTTATTTATTCCTCTCACTGCATACCCTCTTCCTTGTCATCTATTATCTATCCAGGACTGGCTCAAAAGGATTCATGCCTCCCTGCCTTTGATCTTGTTTAAAACAATCTGAACAAGGTTGTCGTGTCTTTCCCAGTGTGTTGTATTGTCCGTCCCGGCCGTCTCGTCCCGTCCTATCCAGTCCTATACAACAATTTTAAATGGTAATATTATTCATGTATGGGGGGGTCATGCCCTCAAAGTCTCCGGACTTCTTAGGGCCTCTCCTGCATGTGAGTTCATGCCATTACAAACCTCTGTACATGGGAGTCAGGAAAGAGGGAAGGAGGGAGGGCGGAAAGAGCGGGAAAGAGAGCAGAGGAGAGAGAGAGAAGAGAGAGATATATAATATATAATATATATATATATATATATATATTATATCAGTATATAATGTACTGACTGAACTTGAAAATGCTAATAAAACTTATCTGAATCTGAATAACATCAGGCTCAATTTTCGCTTCCGGTTGCCTCAGCCATCTCTCCCCGTTTCTCCGAATTCAGCACGTCCACTTCTTCATCTGCTTCATCGGCCTCCCCGCTCCTCCCTGGTACGTACTTTATGTGTTCGACCGATTCGAAGCATACGCTTTTCCTAGCTCTCCCTTTGCGGGCCTCTGCACGCCTCACTTCAGCCTCTGCCCTTAGGATACTAACGTCTCTTAACCCTTCTAGCTGCTTAATTTCTTGTTACATCTTCACTGTTGGACAACTCCACGTCCACTCCCTCTTCATCCTCTATATCGCCAATCCGCTCCTGGTCTCCTCCGGACTCCCCTTCTTTTACTGTAGGCGTCCTCGTCTATCGCAAGCCAACTCGACCATGACTAAGTCGTCGCCTCTTATCGCAGGAGTCCTGTCCTCGTCAGGTGTCCCCACTTCATTTTGCGTCCACCAGTATTCTCGTCTTCCTTCTGCTGCAAACTGCGACTCCCCCGTGTCACGATCCCGGGTATTTCTATAGGGCCTCTCTATCCCTGTATAGCAGGTCCAATCTTCAAGCTCTATTCTGGTACATGGTAGTCCTATCCCACCAACTCTGGTCCTTCATAGAGCTTTAACCTATCCGGCATGAACTACTCTCGGCTTACTGCGTACAGACTTCTGGATCCGGAAGACACATCTGGGAGCGCGGTTACCACCAGATATGCGCCCTCCCACGGCAGGGCTAACTTCTCTGGAAAGTCGAACTTCGCGCCTGGTTATACACCAGACGAACTGACTGCCCCTAAAACACATGACCATGACACCAAGCGGTAGTAGTTTTTTTTTTTCCGTTTCGGTCTTGTCAGACTGAACTCCAAAGCAGCCTTGCCCTCTCATGAATTCCCCTAATTTACGCTCTCTCAAATACATCCGCATAGTCTGTTCGCCATTCTCCTTCATCGGAGTACCGCCACCAACACCAAGTCAACGGAACATTACTTCTCGCCCCAACATCATCAGATTGGGCTCTCGCCGGTCGACTCTCGAACACTTGAACGATAAGCGAAGGCCCCATATGAGAGATACTGATCCCAGTACTGATTATGGAACGGTTGAATCATGAGCCGGAAACGGCCATTGGCAATAGTCCGATTGTAACGCGCGACAAGAAACATCCGAATTGGGGTTGGACGGTGTCGTGCGGGTCTTATAAATCCTCAATATCTGACACATCTCTCTGAATACCTTCGAATCGAAGTTACGGCCCTGGTCGAATGGAGTTCCTTCGAACTCCAAACCTAGGTTTCAGGTTTTATTTCCAGTCATTGCACAAATACAATATAAACAATCATAAAATTATTAAAATGATAATCGTATTGAAAAAAAAACAGAATGGAAAACCTACAGACGAACTCATCCACCAACTCGCCGAATGGTGTCCACCAGGTTCTGTTTTTTTCCTGGAACCCAGTCTCTTCAAAACATCTTACGTCTCAGATATGACCCAAAGGGAGATTGTCGCAGTACTCCTACCCGCAGACGACACGGCACTTGGAATACTGCAATGATTCCTTTGAGTCCTAGGAACAGTGTTGCAGAACGACCTAATCACTGTAAGCAAATTCTTCCACCGATGGCACTTGAGAACTCAGCAAACCCAAGACCGTCAGCTCTGTTTTCTTCAACCTGACAAATCTGCATGCCGCAAAAAGAGAACTAACTCACTCTTAGATGCGAGAAAAACTGTCAACATGACCCCACACCGAATTACATTGGCGTAACAACTGGACCCAGCATACTTTCCATCAACACACCAAGACAGTCCCTGCCAAGACGACGTCTCGTGTCAACCTCCTCAGACGGCTTGCAGGAACTGGATTGGGGTGCATCTTTTGACACCTTACATACATCAACTGTTGCCTTGGCATACTCCACTGCTGAATACGCTGCACCAGTATGGAGTACAGTGTACATTCCACAAGATTGTGTCGTTCTGAATGATGCAATGAGACCTAGGTGGTTGCCTTTGGCGGACGCCTGGTAGAATATCTTCCAATTCTGTTGCCCCATAGATCTGTCAAACCTTAGGAGGAACTTCAGACGATCAAGCTCGCCAAGAAATGTGATGAACCTGGCAGCCTAATCCCCCACCAACACCCTTGAGGATCAGAGAATTCACGGAATCATTTTGCTACCCACTCCATGACAATGCAGTCACAGTATCCCTATCGATCATCCTGGATCAATAACAGATGGTATGAGCAATCGGTCATCTTACTTTGAACCTAAAGCAGTTTGTGGACAGCCCATCTAGCCAGCCCAAAGGCGGATGACATTGATAGGAAAGCATGGTCAACCTCAACAGACTAGAACTGGCGTTGGTCGTAACTACAAAGAACTTCCTTCACAAGATCGGAGTTGAACTTTCACCAAACTGCGATTGGGAGAGCCCACAAACCATTAGCACATCATAGTGACTGTGAGGTCACAAGTCCCCAAGGGAATTCCAGGCCTGATTCCAACCTGGGACGATATAACTATAAGATGGTTAAAGCGGATCTTCCACTGTGATTTTGGACTCGCACGCACGAAACGAACGAACGCATCGTCACATTCGCTGGTCCATTCAAACACCAACATCTCTCTGTAAGCCCGTGGAGAGGCCGCGTTATCAGCAAATCCACGGAGAAACCGACGATAGTACGATGCCAGTCCCAAGAAACTACGCACCTGCGTGACCGTTTCTTTGGCGTCGCGCCAATCCCGAACTGCTTCTATCTTGGAAGGATCCGATGGATCCGCGATATCAGCAATCCACGGATAACCGGGACGATAGTACGACCCCGTCCCAAGACAACTACGCACCTGCTTGGCGGTCCTTGGCGTCGGCCAATCCCGAACTGCTTCTTTCTTGGACGGATCCGTATGGATACCCCTTTCAGAGACTACGTGGCCCAAATACATCACCTTCCTCTTTGGAAATAGGTGACACTTGGAGGGCTGAGTCACCCGGACTCCTCGGAACCTTTGCCAAAACCTCTCTAACCGATATTATGCTACGACACGGTACTACCGAACACGATCACGTTCGTCTAAATAAAACAAGGAGCGTTCCCATCTCAATCCGGGCCAACACCTAATCATCAATCTTCAAAAGTTGAGGGCGCATTGCAAAGGCCAAATGGTAGAACGTTCCAAGCATAAAGTCATGGTGGTGGAGAAGGCAGATTTATCTCGAGCGTCCGTGTCCATCTCAACTGCCAGTAAACTGAGTCCAAATCGAGAGTTGTAAAGTACTTTGCGCCCCTAAAGCGTCCAACGAATCATCGATTCGCGGAAATGATCGCGTCCCCCTTCATAGTGACCTCAGCTCAATCTGTCGATAGTCGAGACAACGCGCTTAGATCCATCCTTCTTTGCTACTAACACCACTGGGCTAGACCAAGCAAACTCATCGAAGGAGTTAGTAGTCCTTTCTCCAACAGCTCGTTCACTTGGTCGCTCCACCTCTTCACGCTGGTGCGGGGATGACCTCCTTAATGGCGACGGAATAGGAAGGGCACGCCCAGTATCAATACTGTGCTTCACCGTCGTCGTCCTACCAATATCAAACTCCCCACTAGAGAACACATCCTGATAGTCGCTAATAACTTCCGCCACTTTATCTCTCTCTCTCCTTCTCCCAAGTAGGTAGTACTCTGGTCTAACAGCTCCTTCAGATGTTCAGGCACCCCGCGATTCACCATTGGACCTCGCCCCCCCACCATCCTAGTCTCGCACAGCTCATTCTCCGCCACCCGCACAACCTGCCAGCGTAGCGGCCTCGTTTCACCTTCGAGGAAAGTCACGGAACATTAGTAATTGTAACTGGCCACCACAGTCTACTTTCACTAGCCCTCTTGCCACCAATAGTCCTCTATCATAAAGTGGGACCCGCCCATTAACGGCCTCTACGCACCTAGCCACTCTCGACCTTCTTTGCACGACTCCGGTATTTTGGAAGCTCCCTCTCCACCTATCTCGTCCGCCATGAATGACCCTAATAACTCTACACACTCCCCTCGTCTGCATGCAATAGCGGCGCGGATACGACACTTGATGCGCGGCCGGCCCACCACTATATACTCTACAGCCACAACCTTGAGTGTTGGAGTTAGCTCATGCGGTGGAAGGACATCGTCTTCTCACCCCCAACGTGGAGCTGCTGTTGACCAATATCGATTATTTCGCCCAAGTTGTTTCATGGAAATCCTCCCAACATCCTTTCTCACATCCGAGACAATCACACTTAGCTCATGGCAGCCATTTCCCACGCCTATGTCCAGGATGCGATTCCCCACGTATTCACTTGTCGCCCATTCGAGCCTGGTGATAGCTGTGTATTAGAAACCGAAGCCTAGGTCAACTTCTCATCCTGAATCATCTGGTACAACTCCATCGGAACTAGCGAATTTAAGTCCCAGTGTAGAGAAATGACTCAGACAACCCATGTAACAACAACCGGTAATACAGTCAGCCTTGCAGAACTCATCACATCGTCTGACCCCGTCATCACCTCAACATCACGAAGATGCACCAGTCCTCCGTTTGATCCATTCTCGTTTCAGCGTCCATCTCCTGCCGCGTCTCCAACACTCCTGCCGTTTCTCGCCCGCCCGTCTCAGTCGACAAACCTACAATCTCCACCATTCGTACTTCATTACGCCGCCAACATTTTCATCTGTAATAATAATATAATATAAAACAGTGTTAGATATAGCGCCTAAGGCAGAGGCCTCTAGGCGCTATACATAGAATGGAGCAATTTAAAAAATATAATAAGACAAATACAAAAAAATTAGATAAAATTCTAATGTTAAAACAACAAAGGATATAACATCAATTAACACAATTTCAAACATAACTTTAAAATTTAAGTAGAAATTCGAAACATATATATTGTGGACCAACAGATAGAAGAGGAAAGACAACCCAGTGATCCCTACTAAGAACATATGGGATACACCGAATCGTCAGCTGTTGAGATGTTGTGTATGTACCCAAAAGCGACACGGTTTTGGGTTAAGTCGTCTTCCTGGATTCAGATTCTCTAACCATACCTAACTGATGAAAACAAATATACTATGCAACTGGAATTGGATGAAGGTAGAGATAAGAAGAAAAGAAAGGAAAACAAAAAATCACAGGGGTGATGGACGCATCAGAAAAAGGATACATATCAGGAGCAAAAATGTTGTGTAAATAGGAATGTCTTGAGACGTGACTTGAAAATAGGTGCTGACTGAGTTAAGCGGATACTGTTGGGAGTTTATTCCACAAATGTGCTGTGCGTAAGCAAAAGATCTATCACCATAGAAACTTTGTTGATGAGTTGGAGATTTCTCAGCTGGGGAGCAGAAGATGAGCTCAAGGTATCGGTGGGGAATACAGCTGGATGAGCTCAAAGATATGGGCAGAGGTGACAACATGCTGTGGATGGCCGTATAGGTGAGAAGTAGAATCCTAAAAACTGCCCTCTGTTAATGTACGCAAATGCAGTTGCTAGAGAGCTGGTGTGATATGGCTCGTCAGACGGCATTTTATTTGTAAGGACAGAAGGGCAGCTTGCATTTTGAAACTCGATGAACCTTGGTCAATTCTCTTTTGGAAGGCCATAAAGCAAGAAATTGCAGGAATCCAAGCCTAGAGGTAACAAAGGCGTGGACCCATCTGATGGTAGCCTTTTTCATTAAAGGTACTGTCGAAACTGCGCAATTTTCCTTATTGAGAGCCAAGGCAGGCTTGCATAAGCGGTTAACATGATGATCAGTGTAAGGATGAGTCTAAGATGACACCAAGGTTCCGTGCTTAGTGACGGATGTTATAAACAGGAATTGGCAATGATAATTAGTGGCTGGAGAGGGTGCCGATCTACTATAAAAAGAGAGCGAAGTACAAACATCTCCGTTTTCCTGTATTTAATATCAGCTGTTGGATTTTTACACCAGGATAGGATCTGATGTCTGCAATCATGTTTCAATTTTTTTATGGTGCTTCCGATCCCGAGGATGGAGAGTCGGATCGAGCTGGGTGTCATCAGGCCGTAAATCACAAATTGATACCGGGGCAGTTATGTATCCTGTATGGGGGCATGAACAAGATGAAATTGAAGTCAATCGGTCCAGTAACCGCGCCCTGTGGGACTCCACAATCTACCACCACGGGATCTGACAAGAACTATGAGATATAGATTGAGTTCGGCCTTCTAGGTAAGGACGAAGAACCAACTTAGTGCTTTGCCAGTAATCCCATACCGTTAGTTAGACGGGTAGGAGCTGTTTGTGGTCTAGGTGTCGAAGGCGGCACTGAAGTCCAGCAACACTAGTACACAGGCTATTTTGTTTGTCAAGAGCCGTCAAGATGTCATCTGCACCCGTAACAGAGGAGTCTCGAGTACTGTGATATTGCCGGTATAAATCGGAACATGGAGATCATTATCGATGAGGTGGTAAGTCTGCAAAACTGAAAATTGCACTGCTACTCTTTCAATTTACCTTTCCGAGAAATGGTTGATTAGATATAGGGCGCTAATTTGAGAGGATGTTGGTGTCCAGCCAGATTCTTCCGCAGCGGGATGACAGATGCATGCTTGAGAGCTTGGGGGGGAAATAAGCTGCCTGGAATGATTGGCAATCTCTTGTTAGCATGGTAACAGATCATCAAGACATAGTTTTCAAAGACAGCTGGTAAAGGGTCAAGGTGCAGGACCTGATCGATGCTGATTTGAGGGATTCAAGACCTCTTTCTTCAGACACTGTAGGAAAGTTAGCTGAAGGTGATTGGCAGACTCTGTTAGTTCAACGGACATAGAGGCAGTCATAGTAGTATCATGTAACCTTACGAGTTCTTGATCTTCTTGGAGAAAATTCTGCAAAACTGTCAGCAAGATCTTTGGGACATTCATGGGTAGGGTAGCGTTTGTTCCACTCTGGGAGAAGTCAATTTCCTGACTACAACGGAAGGTCTCGTTGATCACATGGTTAGTAATTCCGGCTGTTATGATAATCGGTCTTGGCTTTAGAAAGAAGAGAGTTGTATTTAGAGCAGCTGATCTTGTTAAGCTCTTGAATAATGTGAGCCCAGTCTGTGAAAACTCTGCGCTCCAGCCGACGCGTTCCTTATTCTCAGCACGAAGAACATCTGTGTACAAAGTGAATGAGGACGCAGATCTACAGATCGATTTACGATTGGAGCATGTTTCGCAAGTGTCTTGGATAAGGTTATTTATTTCAATAAACGAGAGAATCACACTCAGATCTTTAGCGCAGACAAGTGCAGAAGATATAAATCAGAGCGGAAGAGGTCTCTTTTGATGTTGCGAATTTTCCGAGTCTGCATGGTTTTAATGAACGGTTCAGGTCGGTTGATTTGATGAAGCACTGACAGCGTAGTGGTCAGACGGGAAGTGGAGATGAGTTGAAATGTGGCTCACAAAATTGTCTTGCTTTCCAAGTTATTAGTAGATCCAGGTGTTGTTCCCGATGTGAGTTGGGCCCAAACAACTAGTTGTTTCAAGTTCATGCAGATTAGAATATTGAGGAAGGATTGAGCCTCATGGTCATCAGCAACGTCAACGTGTACATTTAGTCTCCAGTTAGGAGCAAGCAATGGCCACTAACAAACTGAAATGTAGCAAGAGAGAGGAGAATCATCTAGAAACCATTGATGAGGTGAATTTATTTTCTGTCAGACTTGAGTTGTAGATTAGGAAAAAATAAGTTGGAGGAGGTGAAGCGTGATTATATTGTGACATTCATATATTCCATGGAGTTAAACTCGCAGTGGTCTCGTTTATCATGACCTGGAGACCAGCCCTAACGAGAAAGCTGTACCTCCTCTCTTCTATGATGGCGGTGAGAATGATGAAGCTTTATAATGAGGAAGTATTATGGATACGGGCAATGGCTGATCATCTCCTGCTATCGCAAGTCAGCCAATGCGATTCGGTGTGATGGCAAAAGAAATCCAACTGATTGCTGATGACGAAATCACACAATGCACCTGATTATTTTTGCCTGATAGACCTGGGCATTCCAGGTAGCAAGCGTACTCATTTTGGTTTCTAAGATTGTGAACTATTTGTACCTTAATTAAGTTACTTATTTATTTGTTACCCTGATTTGATGTGACACTGTTGATTTTCTGATGCAAGCCCTCGTAGCAACATACGTTTTTTGTGCTTGACACGGCTTCCAGGAAATGAATGCACCCATGGTAGAAAGTTGATGGTATACACAAAGAATAAATCTACAAAATTTCACAAGCAATTTAGATGATATTATACTATAGATGGCAAACAGATGTGCCGTGTGCTGCAGTCGTGATCAGCGCACACACAATGAATAAATTTAAATTTAAAAACAAATTGTGTACATTTTAGTTCACCTGCCAGCAATGGTTATCCAGGGGTGGTGAGATATATGATGACCCAGGCAATTGGTCCACCCTGCAAGGAAGGTTTGTGAGTCAGTTCAGTTAATCGGACCGAGGGTATCTGGATGATTGAAGTTAAAAATAAGACAATTAAATCTTACACAACTGACAAGTTACTAAATTACATATTTAAATTACATAATAAAAAAAATCAGGCCAATGATGATGGAGACCCAAGCACAACAAAACTAAACCCCAAACCCATTACGCCTTCTGTAACCTTTGCGTCCCCACCCAAAAACCCCCCCCCCACCCCCAGACATGCCGCCGGCCCTCCCATGGCCCATTGGGTTGGCCCGATTCGTTTCCCGACATATGTGCAATGATAGGGACTGGGCCCTTCCTGTCGGACATCTGGACACAACCACATCACTTGTAACGGCAATTCTTCGTGTGTGGACCCCAACTCTTCGCATCGCAAAACCGCACCTTCTCGGCGGTACCGTCTCGCTCCATTCTCGTGCGAAGTGTCCAGGCTTCTGACAATTAAAAAATGGCGGTCCCGGTGGGGGCGGTGGGCGTTCTGCGGGGATATTTCCACGTCTCTGTGCCGTTCCACGGCTCTGTCCTCGATACCCGTTAGGGCGATTGCCGCCCTTGGCGACCTCGACCCCTCTCTTACAGATCTTTTCAGATTTCAACCATGCTTCAATCCTAGCTTACCGTGCATCCATATTTGCCTCTAACTTGGCTAAATCCGCTGTCAAGGTTGACTGAGACCACACCAATTCTCGCGGTGCACCAGCCTACTCCTATTCCTCGACTTCTCACTTCGGTGGAATGATTCTATCGCCTGAGCCTGCCTGATTGCCTCCTCGAATGTGCCAGGCTCGCTGGCAAAAGATCGTTCCGGCATGACCCGAATCTGCTTATTGCCCTTTAAAGTACCACCTTGCCAACCAAATCTCTACCTTGCTTCCAGTTGCGGAAAACGCTAGTGCCTTAGTCTCTTGTGTCCAATCCTTAGGCAATGAAGATTCTCTCCCGGCCTCTGCTCCCGCCGCTGCAATTTTGAAAGTAATTTTCGCGAACACTCCCTTTGTCCGAACTCCTTCTCCATCACTTCCATCAGTTTCGCAAAGGTAATCTCCTATCGGAGGCATAACGTCGTTAATGTCAATGCCCAGGACAATGCATCCCCCTGGCAACAAGTAAATAGCTGATATGTCGCGTCCATCAGTATTGTATTCTCTACAAGCCTCGAAATGCAGTCGAAAATCCTTCCAGAGTGTTTTTCCGTCGCTATTCCAAAACCTTCTTTTCAGATTTCGCCTCTCCCATACTAGCTGCAACTCGCCTGCACTCGCTGACCCTCTTTCTTTCTTCACGGAAGGAGGTTCAACAAGTCCCGGTCACAATACCTTCGATCTGTTAGCCTAGAAGTATACCTTCATATCTCCCATTTTCCGCCAGCTTCTCTCTCAAATGCGAGTGGCACATACCGTGCGCTAGACCACTGTCTGCTCTCACGCTAGAGGAGAGTTACTAACCCTATCTGTATTGCATCATTCATCGATCCGTTGAACGAGCGCACACAATTCGCCACCATGTTGTTCCATAGGCCAAAGGTGACGAGGTTCTCACTCTTTCCTGTCAGGCGGACAGCTCTCCTTTGCCACCGCTGGTCCACCTCCGCCACGCTCGTCGCGTCGCACCCAGATCTCCCTAACTCTACTCCTTCCTTGCTGCCCGCTTGTACTTCTCCACTCTTCATACTCCGTTAGCAGCCTCGCACAGTTGTTCCCTCCGCCATCTGTCCGTCTATTCCTGAACTATAGCCGCTGCCGTATCTCTTCACCTCCCCATCTTCGTAACTTTCTCCCATGCTATAATACTCCTTACTTTCACATCGCCCGTCCACGTGGCCTTCTCATCTACTTCCCGCACCCTTCATATTTAAGGGAGAGCCCGTCTCCCACACCCTGGTAGTATCATTCCCCCTCGCTTATCCGTCTTTCTATCCCCATCAATTTGGGCTTGGCACTCCTCAGCTGCCACGAATCTCTGTCCTCTCGATCTCCCATCTCATACAAACATATCTCACCCCCACACCCCACCCCCCCCCCCCCCCAAACTCCTACCTCAACACCCTCCCCCCCCCAGAGCGCCACTGCTGGACCCACCGCCCTTCTTCGTGCCTCCCCCCATGTCACTCATCTCATTCTCCCCGATCCTCCGGCTGCCATCGCTTACGTCACCTTAAGTCGCCGTTGATTCCCCGTAGCAGTACCGCCGCACCACTACTTCGTCACGCATACACCACTCCGATGTCGCCTCCGTCGCACACACCAATTTTTTGTCAGATAAATTATATAATATATTAATATATCTATAGGTGGAGTGAAGAAAATTATATTAGTAGGAAATGGTGAGTTGACACGAATCTGATGTGATTTTTGTTATAAAAATAATGTATAGGCGAAAAGAAATTGATAACAAAGCGGGCGTTGCATACGATCGTAAAAGGAACTTGCTGTGAAAGGGACTCGAACCAAAAACCTCTCTGTAAGTACTAGAGCGCGATAACCAATTACGCCATCCAAAACTTGATAGGTTTTTGTTAGAGTGATACATCACTAGCGTTCACCGCTTTCGGACGTCACGTTAGTTGCACCCCTCATCAGACGATCAGCATTCGTTTCTCGAGTGTGATACGGACACTCAAATTGATGAAAAAATATGCGGTTGAGCGCCCTCGTGTCGAATTAGCATATATTTGATTTCTTCACGTTACGTCATGAATGAAGCGGGGGCGAGGCGTGTGGGTATGATAGTTCACTTTCACTTGGTTCGCCCCCACCCCACGTTCTACGTTTTATTTATTTTTTGTGGAGGTTGTTACGAGTGTTAGCGGTTGTTATCCATCGTTTTTGTCGGTTTTTTAGGTTAAGATGAAATTAGTCCTTCAGGTTGGCATGAGATAGCTAGCATAGGGGTCAGCCTACGTTCTCAATTTTTCTCCAATATCTTGTGAGTTTTGAGTTTTCGTAGCGGTACTATCGTGATTCATTTTTAGGCTGTCCCAGTGTAGTAGGGTAGGCTGCATTAATTGGTTATATAGTAGTTAAGTTAGTAGATTCACAATTATACCATTTATGAATAATTGTTTTTTCTGCCCTGGCACGTGGTGACGAAATAAAACCAACTCATGGGCATTTTTTGTGTTGCATGGTGTTATATTGGGGTTCACGTTTTCATTTTTTGCGTGGAGTGAAGAAAATTATATATACGTAGGAAATGGTGAGTTGACACGGAATCTGATTGATTTTTGTTATAGAATAATGTATAGCGAAAGAAAGTGATAACACACCCAAGCGGGCGGTGCATACTATCGTAAAAGGAACTTGCTCTGAATGGGACTGGAACCCACAACCTCTGGTCAGTACTAGAGCGCGCAAACCAATTGCGCCATCACCAACTGATGGGGGGGGGGGCGTTTTGTTCGAGTTAATACATACTAGGTTCCACGCCTTTAGACGTCACGTAGTTGCCGCCCTCACTCAGACGCTCATCATTCGTTTTCTCGAATATGATACGGTCAACTTAAATTAATTACATAACGTAAGAAATGGGCACATCAGATTGTGTCCAACTACCATTTCTTTTTTACGTAAGATATAATTTGAATGATTTGTTTGGAAGCAGTTGTTCAAAAGGAGACCACAGTTTATTAGAGTTGTTAACATTTTTCAGCAATAGAGTCGGAATAAAATCTCTTTTTAAGAAAGTGACGCTATTGTTTGCTTTGTTACGATAAAAATTTAGCCATATTGCCAATCATGGGGATCATCTGATTTATGAGCTTTAGCAAAAATAGTAATCACGGTTTTTGCAAACAGTCAGAAATTCGTTATAATCCCATTCTGGTTGTGATCCTTTCACACGTTTTTCTCTGACTGGTACATGTGCATCACAGGCCTTACAAAAATAAATCCTTCCAAATATTCCAAGCAATATCAAAATCCCTGGACAGATATGAAACTTGATCCCAGTTAAAACTTCTCACAGTATAATCAAGTCACTTCATTAATATAATTCTTTATGATCTAGTTTTAGTAATTCGGGGAGGCGGCTGATATGGAATGTAAATTTACGAACAGGATAAATTAGAGAATGATCAATGAGACCCCGACTATGAACACAGCGGTAGAATGATTATGGCGCCGAAACAAAAAGCAAGACCAAGAAATTGTCTTAATGTTCTCAGTAATGGGGGATAGTCATTAATGTTGAGTGAGCTGTGAATGGTTAGCAAATAGTAGATACCTTTTTAGAAGGAGACGATTTACAATATCAAAGAGTAAAGTCACCTACAATAATAATTTCATCATAAAAAGAGCAACAAATTTTGCAATACAATCAATTTATCGACATAATCAGCTGTAGCATCAGGAACCGATAGACAGGGCAAATAATTGGTTTAGTTTGTGAAGATTAATTTCAACCATAAAGCTCAACATCCATTGATGAGAAGATCACTATTTATTGAAATTAATACCGTCCTTAATAGGAACAAGGCTATACCACAATGACCTTGATGTTTTCTATCTATTCTACACAAATGGTAATCAT
The DNA here is from genome assembly GCA_023653785.1 of Ophioderma brevispina. Classification (NCBI taxonomy): domain Eukaryota; kingdom Metazoa; phylum Echinodermata; class Ophiuroidea; order Amphilepidida; family Ophiodermatidae; genus Ophioderma; species Ophioderma brevispina. Next base: position 5,268 of record JAMKCH010002574.1, on the reverse strand, counting down.
CAATTTTAAGTTCACGATCATCAAATCCACTGGAGAGCCATGTTTCTGTTAAACAGAGAACATCAACATATTGTTGCGTGAAGAAATCTATTTACATAATCAACTTGTCTTAAAACTCTTATATTGGGTGTGTGATCTTTAATCCTTGCAGGGGAAACAGTTAAGATCAATAAATGGTTCACACAGAAAGGGAGCTCATTGAGGCAGTCCATAGAAAACGGAATACACCAGTACTAGTAGCAATTATAATCAATAGTGACCAATTAACATGAAAGGACAAGGAACATTGAATACATGAAACGTTGTGTGTGTGTGTCTAATTTTTACAGTAAGGTACCACATATATCATCTTACATGCTAGCAAACTGAAAAAAGTGAATGAGATGAATGTTGAAAATCATGAGTTAAAATATTACAATTTGTGGATCATGCATATCTAAACATTTGAATTTGAACAGAAGAAACAGGTTAGATGACCTAGCATTAGTTGTTGTACCGTTACATGTATATCATGTAAGACAATTACCTTATTATAACATTAACATTCTTGTCACTAGAAACATTGTATATTGCTAACATAGAGGTATCAATGAAAGCAATGTGAGAGTTCATATCAGAGTCACTAAATTTCATATCATTGCAGTCAAGTGTTCAGAGTTACTCTCACAAAAATACCTTAAAAAAGAAATTATTAATTCCTTGCAAGCTGTTTGGTTCCCTTTAGGTGTAAATAGTCCTTAGGTGTAAGATGTTCAATTCCAATGTTGCTATTGTCATAGAGAAAGCAATTTGGGTTGTCTGCCATAAAATCAATAAAATGTCATTATATTCCATGATCCAGGTGGTTCTGCATGGGTCTCCTTGGACAATCAGGGACGAAATTGCAATTGTGGATTTTTTGGATTAATGCTGGAAATAATGTTAACAAGTTCCGTAGTGAAGTCCAAGCATTGTGAGGGTAGACAGTATGGGATGTTGTTTGTTCCGCAAGGTATTATGACACATGAAGGGTGTGGTGCCTAATCACGCTCAGGTGCTAGTTTAAGTCTCAGTTATAGTTTCCTACCGCGGATACACTCATTGAGTACTGTAAGGCGCCGTGACATCGCTTTCCATCAAGATATCTGGGGATTGGAATCGCCGATAATTAATACAGTTCGCTTTGCTTTACTGGTAGTGCTTTTGTCAGTTTGTGATGCTGAAGGTGGAGTATTAAGTTCAGGATTAGTCTTTGGAGTAGAGGATCTTCAAGGAAGAGGGGACGGGGGAAATCCTTCATCCTCATCAGTGATTTGATCAAACTGCCATAGTTTAAGTAAGAACACGTATCAGGTATTCTGAGGCCACATTCTTGCACCAGAATCAGCAGGGAGGTCCTGCTAACAGGTGGGGTCCATTTTCAGAAGTGCCACTTTTAGGCCTCAGCCTGTGTTTTTCCATTCCAAAACATGAAAACATTACTAGTGGAATGGTGGGAAACATAAGTAGTGCCAGCTTCAGGTGTGTGATCTTGTTGCGGGGATATGGTGTAGGCACAGAAAAGGTTCCAGTAAAACAAAAAATTCTGTTGCTAGTATCAATAACACTTTCAGTGTGGGTGTTCAGTTTGAGGTGATACATTACAGAGTTGTGGGATGCTGATGTATGTGGGTGCCTAATGTGACAACATCAGGAATAATACATGGAGCTGAGTGGCTAAGCATGCGGGTAATGGAGTGAAGGATTGATGACTGTTGTGGATTTCTCTGGAGTAGCAATAGAGTCCAACGAATGTATTTCTTCTCTATTTATGAAGATGTGTAGAGGTCCAAAATGCAAGGAAATGTCCTTGAATATTTGGTGGTGTTGATGAAATTAAATGGTGATGGTTCTGTGTCTGTTTTATATCATTATCTTTCAGTGACTAGGCATCTGTATATGTGTCCATGTGCTTTTGATGATTTCAGGTGAACCATATCTCTTACAAAACTCCTGAACTAAACAGTCAAATATGCGGGTTAACAGAAATAGTTGTAGAATTAGACTTGCGTTGAATAATCATAAGGAATCATCAATATGTCAGTGGTAGCTCCAGGGTAAGAGAGTTGACTGTTTCATCTTGATTATGGAGTTGGAGTTGAAGTCCATTGTTGTGTTCGTTAACTCCATTGTTGTAGGCATGTGGATGGGCGAGCAAGACAGGGATGCAAGGTAATCAATAAATCAATAAGATGGCTTGCTGTTTTTTACAGGTGCAGTATATACTACAGTACAAGTTGAGAACTTGGCGAATCATATAAATTAAACAAATTCATCATAATATTTCCAAAAGTAGAAGTCCATGCAACATAAAAGTACATAAAATTTTCCTGGAGTCTAGTAGATTAATACAGTATAACATTCATATAGCAAATAGTTGATGAAAGACATAATATCTCTTATATTGAGAGAGAGCCCACAAACATGTGTGGCACACTGAGCAGTCTGAGCAGTTCTTTGTGATTCCTAAGCCTTGGAAATAGAATGATGTGCCAGAGCAGTTCGTATGAGCGATTTGTTGAGGATGCAATCCAGAGAGCCAATTATCAAGCCTGATTTGGTACCAAGCAGATGTGGCAGAGCCAGAAAGCCTCAACCAGATGATCATGGTTGGAAGTTACTGATGGTGCACTAAATACAAGTGGCCATCGGGAGAGTTGATGCCAAAAGAGTTGTTCTTCTGACAGAATAGTAGCGGAAGAATAATCTGATACAGAAGAAGGCAATTAAGACAGGACCAAGAAGAGGCGGAGGAAAGAGAAGATGAATTTAATGAATAAAAGGAGCTGCATTTAAGCTGATATACAAGGAAAGAGGCATGCGAAAAGATCGCCAATTGAACAATATGCCATGATTATTAAAATTGGAAATTCTCTTATCGTATCCAAACACAGGGGTTCTCAATGATATTAGGCCAGAGGGGTATAATGTCTGGCTGCTTCACTGAATTCTGCAAGTTCCTTGTGCATTGTTTGCAAACAAACAATGGGCAGACAAAGAGATGCTCCAGTGTACTGATGACTCATTCTGCAAGGAACTTTGAATCGGCCGATCTGGATCTCAATCAGCGGAGACACCGTCACTCACAGCCACGAGAAGCCGCCCCAGGCGGAAAGGACGCTCACAGGCTCAATACAAATAGATGCCACTTGGTTGACGCAAGTCTTTTTTTCCCACAAACCCCACCTCCCCAAACTCCTAGAGGACTATTTCAAAGAGACGGACTTGCCTAAGAAACTGCCCCGGACCTACGGCGGTCAACAGCGGACTCTGTCCAAACACATGGCGCTCCATACCAGATTACTAGGCAGTTATGCTCCTGCATGCTACGCTTCTGCATGTATAAGTTGTACGATGGAAGTGGCCGAAGACACCCCGCGACAAGCCGGCAGGAGGAATCAACGACGGGTCAGCTTCTGGGTTGACCCCTCCCATAACGGAGGTCCGGAAAGTGTGTAGTTCTGTTTCACAGACTGACGAAAGAGATTGTAGCGGGACCGGAGCCCCCGGAGGCTCGCGGGTAAGTGCAAGGGGCAGAACCTTGCGTTCCTTCAGCATGGAAGAACCGTGGAATCGGTAAATCAGTTTTAGTATTTATTACAATCAGCCTTGCCTCGTCGTCAGATTACATTACAACGTCAAGTACCTGTATGATGAGGCACGGAAAAGATTTGCGCGGGTCAGGGAATACCTCGTGTACGTAGGGATCGCGCCGCTGTTGATTGGGCAACTACCGTCACATGACTTATGAATATTCATAGAGTTGCATGACAGATATCATTATAAATTTAATTATGAGTATACTCAACAGCATAATAAATATTAAACCATGAGGATGAAATATTTGGTGACAACATTTGAGTGTCAATTTCCAATTACCCGGTACACAAGCCTCCCTCCCAGAATGTGCCGTCCCGGTACACAGACGCGACGGCCCAGCGTGTATTGGAATTTGTCCCGAAACTGCCTATTCTTAATCTACTACAATCTTCTTGGACGCCACAGCAGTCAAGCGTAGTCATCGCTCAATTCAGTGTTGTTCATCACAGCAGTCTAGTGTTGTCATCGTAAAGCCCGGTTCGCCTCGATCAAGTATTGCAGGATATCCCACCAGTCCAGTGTCGTCATCATCCAACATGTCGCCACGCCTCGCCTCATCAAGTCCCGTGGTGTGAGAAGAACTGTGGGTTGGACCCACCTTCACCATCCCTGCCGTCAACATGCCCGTCTTCAATGTTTCGACGAGCACCAGTAGCTCTGCTGTACCTCACTATCGCTCAGGACCCTCGTCTCTATCACATACGGAGTTCTTTTCAGTGACAACGATTTGGTGGATCATCCCATTACCAGCACACCATCAGACAGGGGTTTCGGTTTGGTTCAATGGTACACCACTCATCTGGATCTCACAATAAACCAGGCCTCGACCTTCTCGGTTACTCTTGAAGCCGCAGCATCCATCTCAAGGTTCAGTTAATCTAGCCCTCTACTACTCCTATCGACCATCCATATAAGGTCTTTCGGCCTGGGCCTGATCGTTCATCCAAAGTCGTCTGGCCAGTCTGGCCATTCATCCAATTCGTCTGGCCCGTCTGGCAATTCATCAAAGTTGTCCACGGCACGTCTTGCCCATTCAGCCAAAGTCGCCTGGCACGTCTGTCATTCAAAGTCATGCGGCACGTCTGCCATTCATCTCAAATTTTCGCCGTGGCCATTCATCCAAAGTCGTCTGGTCCGTCTGGCCATTCATCCAGTCGCTGTGCAAGTATTGCCATTCAAGTCGTGCGGGCACGTCCGCAATTCGTCTCAAGTCAGCGGCCGTCTGGCAATACATTCCAAGGTCGTGATTGGAAGCCGCAACCTTCTCTTTCACGCCGAACCAACCTTCACCCCCCCAGAACATTTTATGGGTGGACTCCATCTCCCGCATGCCTACGTTGTCTAAGTAGCAGCAAGAAGTATTCTCCCTTCATCGTCCCTTATTGTCTGCTACCCACCCAAATGTTACATAAATTTCTTGCTTGATAGTTTGATTATGGGTTGATTGTTGTAGAATAACTTATATACAAGGCACTCAATCCTCATATTCCGCCCTCCACTACTCATAAGATGAAAACATTGCATCTCCACATTATTCCACATTCAGCGGAACCTATGGGGCTTTCGCCGCTTGCGGTAGATTCCTCCTTGGTTTCTGCCGTCCAACTACCTCAGAAGGGATAGTTGCTTGCTTCCGATCTTATCAGTCAA